>LPNX010009358.1:0-42479 GCA_001517045.1 Pseudotsuga menziesii | reverse complement strand
TCTAAAATCTATACATATTCTAATTGACCCATTCTTTTTTCTGACAACAACTAAGTTGGAGCACCAAGATGAATGTCTTGTAGGTGCTATAATCCATGCCGCTAACATCTTCTGAAGTTCCTTCTGCACAATGGGGGCCAACTTAGGATTTATTCGCCTAAGTTTTTGTCGGAAATGTTTGACCTCCTTAGCTTCTTCTGTGAGGGGAATGGTGTGTTGAAACACATCCTCCCTATAGGCTTTAAGCTCATCATAACTAAAGGCCAACACATCTCTATACTCTTTGATTAAGTTGATCAAATTGTTCCTTTCCTTTTCCGAAGTACCTTTTCCAATTTTTATTAACTTGGGATCCTTGTCAGTTCCTATGTTTATTTCCATATAATTCCCAATTTGTATTTCTTCTTTTTGTTTTTTATGATGATCATGTCGATCGAAAATATTCTCGAAAGCTATAAGGCTACTCAGGATGTGATTCCTTTCATTATCCTCACACTCCTGATACTCTTTACCTTCTTGCTGATAACTGATCTTGCAACCTTCAAACTCTTGTAGATTGTGGATGAATCTCAAGAGTTGCTCATCATCTTTGAACACCTGCCAATGGTCTATATTATCTGGTATTGAAGGTCTGAAATTAATTTCCATCTTTCCATTCCCATTAATCATTTCATCCGATGGCTGGAGGGTGGATGCTGCTACTGCCAATTTATCTGCTAACCCATTCATTTCCGTATGGACCTTTTGAATGTTAAGTGCATCAAACCATTCCATAGTGTCCCATGTGGCATTTCTATACTTTCTTAGTCTGTCATTTTTGTATTGATACTGATTCTTAATCTGGAGGACAACTAGATCTGAATCACCCTTTATGTCCAACATCTTTATCCCCATATCTTTAGCAGTTTCTAACCTTAGGAGCAATGCCTCATACTCGGCTACATTGTTTGATGCTTCAAACTCTAACCTGAACGCAAAGTTGTAGATTTTATCTAAAGGAGAGATGATCACGATGCCTGCACCCTTTCCATTTTTGGAATAAGCCCCGTCAAAGTACATTTGCCAAACTTCATCGATCTTTTCATTTTTAATGTTTTCCTTAATAGGGGCCATGAAATTTGACAAAATAGCATAGTTTCCAAAATTATCTGTGAAATGAACAAATTCATTTCCGGGCTTCTTAGGGTTTTCTACATGTCATTTCCTCAGCTTTTCTCTGTGGAGAATCACCCTAGTGTTCTCTGATGCAAGTATAGTAGCATATTTCCAATCCATTTGAATGTGCCCACCAAGAGTTGCGGCCCATTTTCTGGATAACAACATACCCCAATTATCTGGAACATCTATCACCACCACATCCATCAACATGTCGATATCAAGATACTTAGCCAACTTAACCTGTAAATTTAAGATTATCCCTACCACTTCAACTTCTCTTGCATCCATGGCACAAACATTGTGGTAGGTTCGGGTGACCCTTAGATTTAGCTGCTCCATTACTTTTCGTGTCATGACATTTGATGAAGCACCTGAATCTAACATGCAGTTATGAAGGAGAAGTTTATCAACTAAGAGGGAGACATGAAAAGGCGGGTGGTCTTCTCTTCTCGGATCAACACTGTTGAGGACTATAGGCATATCTATAGGTTCAATATGTTCAGCTTCAAATATAGCATTGTTATTAGGAAGAGGATCCTCTTTGATAATATTATGAGATTTACTTTGACTATCCTCTAAGGCTTTCAACAAATTTTATTTTTGACCAAGAATTTTAAGGACATCAGTTGCATAAACATGAATCTTAGCACTACTTATCCATTCTCCCATATCAATATTTGATTCAGGGACAATAGGAGGATCTGGGAGGGGAGGAGCAGTTACCTTTGGCTTGTACTGTTTAGACAGTGATGGCTTCTCTCTTCTTTGATATACTGCTCCCTTGAACCTAGCCTCCTTCATTTCCTTAATTGCTTTCGGAGAAGGCATTACATCGTAAAAGTTGGAAAGGAGATCCTTCTCATAACCGTAATCCATGGCCTGCTGCCAATGCTGGTTTGATAAAGGATAGGTTCAGCCTACCATGTACACATGATCAGACTCGCCTGATGTTGTTTCTTGATTACTGACCTCAGCCATTCCATGTTCTATAACTTGGTTTGCTATGTAACAAGTGCTTTCTTGGTGGAATTGATCACAAGGTCTACACCATGGAATGACTTCTTCTACCAGGTTAGTTGAGTCTAACTGGTTTGGAATCCTAGGTTCTTGTTGAGGAGCCTTCTTCTAATACACCTGATTATGTTTAGGCTGGAAATTCCTAGGTCCATTACTTCTTTCCATTGTGATTATTCTATTCTGAATATTATTCAATTGTACATATTGACTTTCCATGAGTTGGTTCTGACTAGTAACCATTTTTTCTATCAGGCTAGTTACCTTTTCCATGGGGTCTTTAGAGGTTTCCTTTTCCTCTAATTCAATGGCTTTTCCCTTGTCTTTGTTGTATGAAGTGTTTCCCCTAGTGTAACCTGGAATGTTGGATTTGCCTAAAGATTGCATATTCTTTTCTATTTTCTCAGCCAAATCCTGAGCAGTTTTTAGATCGGTCGGATCTTTGTCCCTTAACTGGTACCTCAAATCACCAGTGAAAGATTCAATATAAGATATGAGGATGGAGGCATCCCTTGGATTGATTTCTCTAGGGAGGTCCGCAACCACACGCCTGAACTTAGCATTAAATTCATCAATGGTTTCATTTTCCATCTTCTTTATATTATGAAGGGCAGCAAGTAGATGTCTTGGTTCTTTATTTTCCCCCCATTTCTTCTTAAAACCTTCTAGGAATTCATTAAGAGTTTTATATGAATCATCACCAAGGTCGGCGTACCACTCCGCAACATCATCCTCTAAGGATAAAGCAAAGAGCTTCATTTTGACATCTTCATGGTTAGAGGCAGCATTATTGTAGTAACTGACTAGGTGCTTTTCAAACTTTCGGAGGTGAGTCTTGGCAGTGATGGCATTATTTCCCTCGAATATGGGGAGTTTCTTGATAGCATCATTCGGAATGTCAGAGGATCACCTGCTATCTGAGAAAAGTCAAGGGGTTTGTAAAATTCCGTCATTTCTTGAGATTGGAAGGTATGACTCTCTACAAATATGTGATGGATATCTGAGAGGGATTGGTCTCCTAAATTTTCAAGGTTGCTACGAGAAGTCTGCCTATTCAATCTTTCCCTAATAAACCTTTCGGGATCAGGGAGAGGATTGAATAACTGTCGACGATTTCTTCGAGTAGAAATTCTTGAAGGGATGTTAGACAATGGAGTCGCCAGATGGATCGAGTTTTAATTTTTATGTTTTTTAAAGACTAGATCAATCAAATGTTTTTATCTTTTTAGTTGTTTAGAAAAAAGTTAAGCTAAGGCGTACTCGGGAATAAAAATATATATCCCCGGCAACGGCGCCAAAAAATGTTGCTGCCTTTCACACACCTGGGTCACGTGGCAGAAATCTTCAAGCCACTCGGTGTGTCCTTGGGGGCAAGTCTCGAGTCAAGGCTGTCACCTTGTTCTTGACTCCTCCGTTTAGGCTCAACTCCTAACGAAGCCAAGGGGGGTAGACCCTATTAAGTTACTAAGGATAATTACCTAGTATATTGATGTTAAACTGAATGAGTTACTTAGGAGTTTGAAATTTAACTATAGACAATCAAAGATGACAAGATACAAAAATGAACACACGAAAGCACAATGCTGAGACACAATATATATATAAAGCAAGAAAATAACCAGTGCCTTAGAATGGAGTCAAAAAACAAGATCAATGTACTTGCATGTGCTTGGAGTGAATGTTTTGCGATTACCTGTTGGTACGTTTTAAGTTAAATTTGAGGTGTGAGTTGATTAAAATTAGGCGAAGGGGTGGACTCCAAATATACCCGAGAGTACTTGGAGTATGTCCAAAACTAAACCTTCACAGCTACCTGCAAGGAATATGTGGGCTGAATGGAGTCTCTGGGGCTATCGTTCATAACGCACCCATTAGGGTGTGACAGAGATCGGCACCCCGAGGTCACTTTTCAGAAGTTCCCGCTTCCTTTGGGTATTTTGCCACCGTAAAGGTTTGATCTAGGTGTTGGATTTTCACCTGATGGTTTGTAAATTTGGGAGAGTAAGTCCTAATTATTCTAGTCACTCAAGTGCTTTTGATACAGCTTGACTGATCGAACTAACCGTAGCCAAGTGCAGAGCATACACACCGGAGTCTTGTCAATTTTAGTAAATTTTAAACTGTGTGTTCTTGTTTAAAAGAAAACCCTCCAGGAACCTCTTTCGATCCAAGTGGATATCAATCGGTGAATCAAGGAGGGGTTAATTTTATAATAGCTGAAAAACAAATGATAGAAAAGAAAACAGATACACAATTCTAGTTTTCTAATTAGTCCTACCACGAATCTCTTTCCCCTTTCGGGTCAAGCAGGAAATCGTGGGGTAAGTATTAAGATTACTTTGAAATATAAAATATGGAATATGAAATTTGATAATGAAATAAATTATACTACCCTGTAGATTAGATCAATTATAGTTTGAAAAGGGATGAACAAAAGGCAACAAAAAAGACAATGACGCAAATCCCCCTAGGGGGGATGGGGAATGGGCTCGAAAGAGCCTATTCAAAAATTATATTTAATAACAGTGGTTACAATATCAGAGAACTGATATAATTCCTCTTTATCCTTATACGGAGTGAAATCAAGAGCTTACAAAGTGCGAAAATTAAAGGTTTTAGACAAATGGGAGACCCTTGGGGGGATTTGAACGCTCCTGAGGCCACTTCCGAATAGAAGCTTCCTTTATTTTCTGTCAAACCTGATAAAAACCAGCAAGAATATTAGACTGAAATATGCCCAAAATCACTCTGAAAGTACCTTTGGGTCAGCTCACTTTTAACCAAAAAAAGTAAGCTGAAAACTAGTTAAAAGGGTAAAACAGGAACCAAGGAAAGCAGGCTTTCCTTGGGATCTTGGCTTTCCTTTTGGGCAGCCAATAAGATGTGCACTTTTATTGTAGAATATGAAATTTTAACGTACAGCAAAGGAAACTACCTTAAAAACAAGCTACAAATTTTCATTAAAATGCTTGCGAAAATATGGTAATTTCAGCTAATGTTCATACCCCATGGGGGAATTGTAATAACTGTTCTAGCATGATAGTGTCTGTAAAAGACTCGGTATCTTAGACTTTATTTGTCAATCCAATCAGCCCAGGGTGTTTTTTCCCTTGGTTGTTTTTGGTTGTTGAATAAATGACTAATAATTACCAAGGGAAAGAACACCATGGGCTGATCGGATTGACAAATAAAGTCTAAGAGACCGAGTCTTTTACAGACACTATCATGCTAGAAAATTTATTACAATTCCCCTATGGGGTATGAACATGTGATATATTACAACAAGCACTTCCCAAAAGTACTTCCAAGGGTCTTCTGAAGTCCGAACAAGTTAAACCTGTCCGGTTCACCAGGCTCATTTGATAAAAAACCACTGAGTACAACTTAGGTGGTAACAGGCTAAAGGTAAGATGGCAGGTATAAATTGCTTAATTAAATGGTTACATTGGTGGTATGATTTCACTTAACATGTTTTGATTACCATGTTTAGAGTAGGTAGGTTTAGTTGCATTAGGCATATTTCTGTGCATTGCATTTCATGTATTTTCATGTCTAGTTAGTTTCCATTGTTCTTACTTTGTTTCCCTCGTTTTGTGAACAAAGTAGGACGGAAGTGTCTGCCTCTAGATGATTTTAATATCTTGGGAATTTGATATGTGTGTAGGTCTACAAGTACAAGCAGATTCACAGGTTCTCAAGCACTCCCGAGAAGAGCACTCATCCCACAATTGGAGCCAGTGTTACGTTGCACTTGTACCCAATGCACTTTTAGGTGTACCCCAGGGAGATAGGTCCAAATTTCTCGACCAAGAGGGGTTTTATTAAGCAATAGCAGTCATAAATAGACTCTTTGGTCCTCCTTTAAGGGTACTATGGCTTAATGGCACTACTGGTTTCTCGTTAATGAGGTTTTTAACCTTAAGGATGGTGTTTGGGGCCCCTAACGGTTGACCACTCGGTCTCATGGCTCCATTTATGTCTTGCACTCTCTGGTGGCCTCTGCTTCAGCTATGAGACACTCATATTTAGTTGTGACCACTTCATACACTCTCCTGGCCCTTCATTCAGTGGGTCCTTGCTCTCCCTAGTCGTCTTTCCTCAGAGGAAGGCATCCTCCATGCCAGGTCGTTTCCATCCTTTAAGGAGGGATTTGATGGATTTACAGTATTCTAGGGGTTAGATGGGGCATAACGCCCTCCCTCCAACCCACTCTAGCCTTTCGTTTGGAGCGATTCACTTATTTGGGCATGTTTTGGCACCTAGCGATACAAATAACCCCAGGTAGCCTGCGATAGTTTATATTTTATTATTATTTTCTTCTAATTTTAAAGTTTACATTTAATAATTATGAATTTAAATGTTTTAAGGCATGTAAGTCTGGATAAATGAGTGTGAGATAATATAAATAAATCTCTTCACTTTTATTTTAAATCAGAACTGATGTGATAAATCACTATGCACTTGTTTTACCCTACTTAGGGTTTTCTCTGGTCGGATGTGCTCCTCGTGAGGAAATTTTTTGGCTAATGCAAGTTGTTTCTCTGGTAATTCTTTGGTGAATCTATGCTTTTGGGGATGCTTTGATTTGTTGGATGAACACAAGCACAAGGAGGTCAATATTCTTACCTTTTTTTGGATTTTGGTGGATGTGCATGTCTGAAGTATTAGTGGTAGCCTTAGAGCTGCACTTTTCCCTAGGATAGGTCACTTCTTTCTTTCCTGTCACCTTAGAAAAGATGGCACACCTTCCTGCGAGGGTTCCCTAGGGTTTCTCCTTAGATTTCCCAGGTTAGTTGTTTAACCTAGGACCCTCCTTCACTAAGTTAGCACTCCTCCTCATAAACCTTAGGTTGGGTAGGGATTGTGCTAGGGTTCCCCTAGGTCCTCACACAACTCTGTCTCACACATCTATTCTGGGGTTAGTTTTTGAGTGTTTATATTAGTCTTTTAGTTAGTCTAGCTCAGTTTTAGGCTATTTCTTAGGGTTAGTCTGGTTAAGTTTCATACCCTAGCTAAAACCTCTATTTTCATCGCTCGCTAGCCCCTTCACTGGTCTCTTCCTAGACTCCTTTCACCTTGGGTCTACCTACCTTTTTAACCTCCAAGGTGTAGCCACGGTCTGCCCACAACACTTCCACACCTTAGCTGTTGCAATCTTTCCATTTCCCAACCTCCTCTCCTCCTCGCTACTATATCCATCTCACCATCTCTACTCAATGTTGGCATATGCTAGCCTGCTCCTCCCCATGAGTTGTTCCACCTCTGTGCATGTTCTCCAACCTCCTCCTTCTCGTGGGCTAGCTCCTAGCAGCTTCCATTCATGTGTTTCCCATCACCATCAAAGCTCCCTGCCCCTCGCAGTGGCATCTCTCCGCTCGCCTCTCCTCCTCGTTGTTGTATCCATCGTACCCACTACCGCAACCTTACCTCCAACACTCGCGGACCTACCTTCATCTACACTGAGCACCCTACTAGCCTTCGCAACTAGAAATCTCGACTCCTCCTTTCGCAATCCCATACCCGTCCTCCACCTGCTATCTCTTCCTCCCCTTCGTGCACTTCCTTCAGCCCACGTCTTCCTGGCGCATACTCTTTTGTTGCATACCCTCCATCCACACTGCATCCAACCTCATGGTTTCCCTTTCAGTGGCCGCCACCTCCTATACTCACCTTATGTTGATGTATTTGTAACTTTGGAATGTATTCACTTGTATATCTTATATTATATTTCATTGTACCCTGATGTTCCTATCGAGAGAATCATTAATATAATAAAGTCATGTAAAGTCATAGAGGTTAACCTTCCTTTGTAAGTCGGGGAAATAGTCCCCACAGTTGAGGGGTACTAGGGTTATTAGACTCTCCTAGTGAGGTCGGCCCTGGTAAGTAATTGTCAAGTGGAAAACTAGTATAAATAGAGAGTGGGACTCTTTATTTGAAACACACGCTCACTCAACTATAGCACATGAGTGAGAGAAGAGGAGCTCACACAAGTGAGAGAGAGAACATCTGTGGGAGATCATATTTGTGTTTTTGGGTTTTACTTTTTCTATTGGTGGTCATTCTATCTCTGAGGAAGTAGCGGGTTTTTCTCCTTTATGGTTTGCCCGAGGAAAACTCTTTGTGTCTCTTGTCTCTTGTGATTATTGTTGTGCATGTTATTCTCTCAGATAAGATCCTAGATCATATTGTTTAAATGCTAAAAATATAACATGGTATCAGAGCTAACCTGAGAAGAAGACATTGTGTAGCTGCAAAAGCTAGGGATTCTTACTTTTTGGGTCTATATCCACAGATCATCAACAAAAGGAGGCAAGTATAACTCTCCATTGAAGGGTGCATCTTTCTGTCGAAGCAGAATTTGATTACGGGCATTTTCAGTTTTTGACCTGTCACTCCTGCAGGAAATTAGGGCTTTTCACAAAAAAGGAATTTTTGAGTGATCCTAGCATAGGGTTTCTCTCCTCCTCAAAATAGAAATTTAGAGACCAAGATCAAAAATTTTGGTTGGGTAAAACTCTAGCAAAGTCAAACCCTAATTTGACCCCGGACCAAAAAACCCTAAAAGACTAAAACAAGTCATTTTGGTGCATTCACTATATCTCGAGATTGGAGAAGGATCATGAGCCAAAACTATTACAGGACAAATATATATTCCTGATGTATCTTGTGTAAAATTTGCAGCCTCATATTCACTATATTCATGGAGATATGATTCCTCCAAATCAGGGTTCCAACCTCTCCCTAGATTCATCCCTAAATAGGACACCTAGGGAAAATTGCTATATATCAGGATACGAAGGTCCAAATTAAATTTTACAAGATGTTCTAGATAGGGCATAGAATGTACTTTCTATGGGAAAATTTTAAGACCCTGAAGGTGAAACAGTGACACGTGGAAGTCTGTACAAGTTCACTATGATGAACAGTCCTGAAATAAGTCATCTTGGGAAAAATCTCATGAGTCCCAATTGGTGAAACCAATTTTACTCAAACCTGCGGTGTTGAAAATAGTACATATGAGGCTATCTTAGAATGAAATTTCAGACATAGAGGAGCATTAATTTCATAGATAGCACATAAATAGTATCAATAATTTCTATAGAAGAAATTGGAAAACTAGGGCTTCCTGTTCCATGAGCTCCCTCCACTGTTTTAAGAAAAGGAGTACATTGGACAGCTCAACTTGAAGAGGCCCATATTTCTATCCAATCATAATTTTGAGATTCCAAGTTTTGAAAATTAGGGTTTCTCTGACAAACCCTAGATCAGCCAGCTCTAGAACCAGAATGGACACCTCAAATCGGTAAGATATAATATTTTGCTATTTACAGTTGAGGTCATCATTTCAAAATGACTAATCACACCATATTGATGACAATATTGGTGAAGCTAAAAACTTCCAAGCATGGAATTATAGGATCTCACTGGTTCTTGAAGAAAATGAATTGGACACCTACATAAGTGGAGAGGTTCTAGTTTCAGAGGGAGATGAGGCTAAGGCCTTACACAAGAAGAGCTCGGTCAAGGCCAAGAGGATTATTGTTGATTCTATCAAAACAAGTGTCTTCCCTAAAGAAACCTAAAGATATGTTTGATTCCTTGACCAATCTATTTGAAGGGAAGAATATAAATCGAAAGAAGTATAGGAACTCTGTGATCCTTGAAAAAATTGACTTGGATCAGTACTTCAATAAGAAATTTCTAGGAACCAGAGGGAGATAAGGCTAAGGCTAGAGCCAAGAGAATCATTGTAGATTCTATTAAATATCATCTCATCCCTCATTTTTCATCCTTGAAGACACCAAAAGGAATTGTTTGATGCTATGACGAAGCAATCGAAGAATAATAAGATATTGTTATAACCACCTTGAATGGCCTCCCGGGATCATGGGATTAATTCATTTGAGGAATGTGTGCCAGAAGGAAGTGATTACATTCAGCAGACTCTGGAAAGAGTGCACACAAGAAGAATATCAACTCATAATAAAAGAAGAGAATATGGGAACTAAAGATCAAGCTCTCACGATTCAAAGAAGACCCCTCAAGCGATGAGGAATATGATGAACTCAATTCTTGAAGAACCTCTTATCCTTTGGATAAGAAATGATGTTGTTATGAATGAAGAAAATGATGAAGTTGAAGGATCAAGAAGGAGTCTACCCACGAAACGAATAAAGATAAGTATTCAATTGTCATCTCATGATATTATTTGGTTATGCATTTGTTCATATTCAGTTGATGTATTATGCATGATAGAATGTTTGCATTGATGACAGTATACTACTAATATGCATGTGATAGGTAAGTAGCCCATGGTGCTATACAACTCTCCATTTCTACTTATCTATAATGAAACCTCTTTGTTGACATATTGGATCAGTGCACGATCTCAATAATGTCATGGTAGAGATGAAAGGCATGTAGAAAGTTTCCGTGAGATATGGATGAATATTGTATTAGCTAAAACAGTTGCATGATTATATCTTTATGCATAAGAAATTTCCATTATGAATATGCCTTATGAAATGTCTCTAACCATACAACTAATGCATTTGACTTGTAGGAAATATCACGTACAATCGCCCACAAGAAAAGAAGGATGAGACTTGTTCTGAAGAACAAGTGACGACAGTTCTAGAAATAATCGAAGATGAAGAATAATATGACGATACTTTCAAAGAAAGAAAGAGGTCTCAGACACAATGCAGTTATGTGACACTATTGAGAGACATCATTGATGCAGAACCTTCCATCTATGAAGAAATAGCCAAGAAGAAAGGGAAGGAGTGCACCAGTTCAAGAAGAATGATGTCTAGGATGCAATATTGAGACCTGAAGGGAAGTCCGTAGTGTCTTCCATATGGATCTACAAGATCCAGCATGCAGTAGATGACAACATCATGGGATACAAAGAAATATTAGTAGTAGAGGAAGCTACTTATCACTACAGTACAGAATGTTTCAATACATAGAGTGTGAAAGGCAGAGGGAGAATGATGCTCCGCTTCAGAGGGAGTGACTGCAGAAGATCCCGAGGTTCGACATGGTACGACAGGATGGAAAGATTACTGAAGGCTCTAGGATTTACTGAGAGTAAAGAAGATTCCAACCTTTGTTTCAAGGTTGAAGGTGGAAGACCAGTGATGCTCCTGTTATATGTCGATGACCTGTTCCTGACAGGTAAAGCGGAACTCATTAAAGATGCAATAAGGAGACTTGCTGCCGAGTTCAAGATGAAAGACTTGGGTATGATGCACTACTTTCTAGGCATGGAGGTGTGGAAGAATGTGGATGGAATCTCCCTTGGAGAAGGGAAGTATGCAGTGTAGATCCTGAAGAGGTTCGGGATGATGGACTACATGGCCATGACCACACCTATGGCATCGAACCTGAAGCTATTGAGTGATGCTTCATCAGAGTCAGTTGATGCCACGATGTATCGCCAGATTATTGGTTCATTAATGTACCCGACAAACACGAGACCAAACATATGCTTTGCTGTGAACAACCCGAGCCAGTTCCTGACAGATCCGAGACATGTTCACGTAATGGTTGCAAAGCATGCAGTGAGGTACCTAAAGGGTACAGTTGATTATGGGCTTAAGTATGAGGTGAATCAGAAGATTAACCTTGAGGGTTATGTGGATTCGGATTGGGAAGGTAGTTCCATTGATTGAAAAATCACTTCGGGGTGTTGCTTCAGTATGGGATTAGGTGTGATCTCTTAGTTTAGCAGGAAGGAGTCCTACATGGCCCTGAGTACAGCTGAGGAAAAATATGTTTCCACTTGTTTGTCTACTTGGGACAGAGGAGCAGTGAAGCTCTAGTTTGTGATCCAGATAGATATCTCTCGAAAGAGAGAGTTCTATCATAGCCAGTGAGACAAGTTATCTGAGCATAAAATCCTAGCGAAGCTCATAGGTTGCTCAGACGTAAATGGTCCTGTAGGTTTTCCTCGGATGTAATCAGTCCTGGTGAAGCTCACAAGTTATCCTTGGACATAATTAGCCCTGATGTGATTCTATGCTAGAAATGGCCATAGTGAAGTTTGAGTACTTCGGGGAGAAGCTTGATGTTCTCCAAATCAAGGTTTCTTCCAAGGAGAACTGATGAGTCCGAGAGCCTTTCTAACATGGTGGCAGGATTGGTTCCTCCCATGGCCAAATGTAAGTGTTGTGCCTTTCTGACATGGTGGCAGGATTGGTTCCTCCCATGGTCAGATGTAAGTGATGTTCCTTTCTAACATAGTAGCAGGATTGGTTCCCCCCATGGTCAAATGTAAGTGATGTGCCTTTTTGACATGGTGGCAGGATTGGTTCCTCCCATGGTCAGATGTAACTGTTGTGCCTTTCTGACATGGTGGCAGAATTGGTTCCTCCCATGGTGAGATGTAAGTGTTGTGCCTTTCTGACATGCTGGTAGGATTGGTTCCTCCCACGGTCAGATGTAAGTGTTGAGCCCTTCTAACATAGTGGCACGTTGATCCTCCCATGGTCAGATGTAAGAGCAGAGCCTTTCCCCGGATGGTAGTAGGTGTTTCCTACCATGACGGTGGATGTAAGTGCAGAGCCTTTCCCCAGATGGTAGTAGGTGTGTCCTACCATCCTGACGGATGTAAGTGTGGATCCTTTCCCTAGATGGTAGTAGGTGTATCCTACCATGCCGATGGATATAAGTGCGGAGCCTTTCCCTGGATGGTAGTAGGTGTGTCCTATCATGCCAGTGGATGTAAGTACTAGGGCCTTTCCCTAGATGGTAGTAGGTGTTTCCTACCATGCCATTGGATGTAAGTGTTGGGGCCTTTCCCTGGATGGTAGTAGGTGTGTCCTACCATGCCAGTGGATTTAATTGTTGGGGCCTTTCCCTGGATGGTAGTAGGTGTGCCCTACCATGACGGTGGATGTAAGTGTTGGAGCCTTTCTCGGATGGTAGTAGGTGTTTCCTACCATGCCAATGGATATAAGTGCTGAAGAAGAAGACCTACATGGAGGTTAGGCCTACAACCAGCATGAAACAGGGTTGGCTCTGTAGAACTTCCTATGACAAGTTGAATTGATAGATAGCACCATTTTCTCGATATAGCAGGAGCAATGATGATGATGATCCAGTTATGAAGACTTGTGCTAATGAACTGTGTCGAGAGAATACCTTCCTAGTTAAGAGGGAGTGTTGATGTATTTGTAACTTTGGAATGTATTCACTTGTATATCTTATATTGCATTTCATTGTACCTCGATGTTCCTATTAGGAGAATCATTAATATAATAAATTCATGTAAATTCATAGAGGTTAACCCTCCTTTGTAAGTCGGGGCAATAGTCCCCACAGTTGAGGGGTACTAGGGTTATTAGACTCTCCTAGTGAGGTCGTCCCTAGTAAGTAATTGTCAAGTGGAAAACTAGTATAAATAGAGAGTGAGACTCTCTATTTGAAACACACACTCACTCAACTGTAGCACATGAGTGAGAGAAGAGGAGCTCGCACAAGTGAGAGAGAGAACAGCTGTCGGATATCATCTTTGTGTTTTTGGGTTTTACTTTTTCTATTGGTGCCCATTCTATCTCTGAGGAAGTTGTGGGGTTTCCTCCTTTATGGTTCCCCCGAGGAAAACTTTGTGTGTCTCTTGTGTCTTGTGATTATTGTGTTCATGAGGTAACATTTCCCAAAAATATTTTTTAAATATATTTTTTGGCCCCCCTTTGAACTTAGTTTGCTTTTTCTTTGATTGTCTTTTTTATTTTCTTGTCCATCATGAATTTTCAAATTCTTCATTTTCCACCAAAGATGAAAGTCAAATTTTGATCCGCAACAACAGACGGTTTCGAGCCACTACAGTTGGCTCTTCTTTTTTTTCAAGCTGCTATGGCGAGCCTTTCCTGATTTGCGAGCCGAAATGACGGGCGTATTTTTCTCTCACCGTCGCTGTAGCGAAAGGTTGTTCATGATCGAGCTGCTACGACGGGTATCTTTTTATCTTATGCACTGATGTCCGTCTCCTCCCGCTATGTCGGTGAGCTTCTCAAGTTGCATTCGCTACAGCGATGAGGTTTTTTTGTTGTGATTGGAATTGAGTCCCTAAGAGTTGCTACGGCAGACGTTTCCCTTCTTGTGAGCCACTACGGTGGGTAATTTTTATGTTTGCAAGCTGTCTCCGATTGACTCCCGCTACGACGAAAAGCTGTGTAAGTCATGCCCATTACGGCGACGGACTTCGAGGTTCATTTCATTTGACATCCGGGAGCCGCTACGACGGAGGTTTCTTTTGGTTTGACCCGCAATGGCGGAGTGTTCTGCATAATTTGTTGAGGAGGTATTGTCTGATAGGTTGTCGTGGATGTATTTTGAGTTTCATGCTGCCGTTGCAAATGCATTGTTGTTATCTCTCCGATGTGATCTTTATCGCTGAGCCGTAAGAAGATTGCGGGGGAATTACGATTTGTGAGCCGTTGTAGCGGATGGAGTTGGATGTTCAAGCCGTCGTTGCAGGTGGTCATCCGTGATGACTTATGTGTTCCGACCCGTGAGTGTTTAAATCCAACAGTGTTTTTGTTCGCACGTGCAAGTGAATTAGAGGTTTTAAAAAATACTACAGCCTGCTTATTTACCCATTTTTGAAGATTTTACCTTGTGGTTTTTACGGAGTTCGGTGAGCTTGGAGAACATTGTTCGTTTGAAGCCTACCGTGTGATTTCTGTGGTGAAGCTCATGTGGCTCATACTCACTGGTAATTTGCAGTTGTGTGGCATTTCTCTGACCGATCAGGTAGGTTTCTTATCTTTTGTCCTGGTAAATGTTTTGTTTAGGCTTGCAAGCTATCCAGCGTCGTTGGTGGTTAGGTTTGGCCGGGTTTATAAGGGGTTTTTGGTTTCCCATTTTCTTTTAGGTCAAACTGTCACCATGTATTTTTCCTAGTAAGTAACCTAATCCTTTTGCATGTTCAGAGGCGTTTTCATTTTTGCCCAGTCGACTAGGTTAGAGGTGAGTTCTCAGGAAGCCAAGCATTGCGCCGGTATGAAGACACTTAGCCGCTCACATATGGGCGTTGGTATGGGCTGTGGTTTTATGTTTCTGTGCAGAGCCCATAGGTGGAATATCCTTAGGTATAGACCATGGGATTTGTGGCATTGTTTTTCCCTAGGGAATCGCCGCCATTTTTGGATTCTTCAAAGCCTTGTGGTGCCTATGAGAGAGAGAGTTTCTGAGGCCGAGTGGGGGTTTTTTGCTGATAAGGAAGAAGAGAACTGGATGGTTTTTCAATGAGTGGTGGCCCGTATCCCGCGTAGTTTTTCTAGCTATAACCCTGACATGTTCCTTGTATTGCTGGTTTAAATGGATGAAACTAACAGGGTAAGGAAATTTTAGTTTTTTATGCTATGGTGATGTATACATAAGTTTGGTTTGCCTACATTTATCGTATGGGTGCTAAGACAAGTTTTTTTTGCAGGTACTATTTACTACCAAAACCATGCCGAAGAAGAGTAGGAAGAAGCTCAAATTCGTCGAAAGCGATTCCAACACAGATATTGTTGAAATTCTACCTGCGGTAAAAGCCGAAATAGGATGCGAATACACAAAAGAAATTATAGGGGTAGATCCTGAGCTGAAATGGGGGTAGATCAATCCTATGATGGTTGAGAGAAAAGTGTCGGAAGCTGCGTTGGGGGATCTAGCTCTGTACGAGAATATTTTGAGGTCTGGGTTAACCAAAATAGCCACTAGGCTAGAGTTTTTTCCATGCGTAGAGTTCATTGGATGGTTGTTGCCGAAGATAGACATGGTAGGGATGATAATAAATTATAAAGAGGGAAGCCTATAGCATCATTCACATCAGCATTCATTTCAAAATCATACAGTCTACTAGAAGTAGAAATAAGTGTGACCATAGATTGGGTCAATTGTCTTAAGTTTGACTATACCACCATAGTAAAGGGGATGATGATTGAGGGAAAGACCTTCAGACATAAGCAGTCAGGAGAGTATGAAACGACTGATCTTCGAACCCCATTCAGAATAGTAGCATTGATGTTAAGCAGAGTGTATGGTAGGTCTGATGGAAAAACGTATAATTTTGGTTGGATTCCCCTGATGTATTATATAGCTATGGAGGGAACAATTTTTAACTACACAAATATAGCTACAAGAAACTTATCCAAAGGTATCAAGGCATCCTAGGAAGGTTTAAAGCAGAACAAATCGGAATTCTTTATGACATCCTTCTTGATAGATTGTATGCTCTATAGGCACCGGTTTGAGAAGATAAATTGTGTATGGATAAAGGGAAAAGCTCCTATTGACGTTGCATATCAGATGATGGGATCCCACAAATATCACAATCATTATCAGTTAATTTGTGAGGAATTCATAAGGCCCCTATATAAGTTAATATTTTTAGAAGACTGTCCATGTCTGTCAGAAGGAGCAATAGAGTCTATAAAAGAATATGGTGACTATTTTTTCACCAAAGAGGGCACTTATCTGAGAATGTATGGAGGCACCAGAGCACCCTCCCTACTACCCAAGTATGCAACAGACTACATAGTACTGAAGGAAGTAGTCAGACAAGTATTGTTAGATGGTTTTGGAAGCCATTTGTTCGACATTAAGAAGGTTGTTTCCCCACCAGTCCCTTTCTACGTGGGAAGTTACAAGTTCAACAAAGTCAAAAGCACTCTGGATTTCATCAAAGAGATGGAAATATTTCACTTTGGGGAGATAATATTCCACGGGAATGATTCACAGGGAAAGGTGGCAGCTCACAAGGTAAATTTTGAGTATGCAGACTATATAGATAAAGAAGAGCAAGTATTCAGAAATGTCTATAGTATGGTAGCTTTGAGCAAGCGGATAAAAGGAAAGGCATTTGGAGCTAGAGGAAGTAGCAGCAATAACCCAAAGCCAAACAAAGGAGAAGAAGAAGCTGCAAATAAATCCCAAGAGGAAAACACTCGCAGGCTTGCAGCAGGAGCAAAAAGGTTGTTAGCAGAGGAAGCACAGAAGGATCAGGTTGAAGCTACTAAGAAAAAGAGCACAGAGGCTATTTTAAAGAAAATGGCAGAGTGGGAGAAATCCTTGGCTGAAGGAGATTCAATCTCTGATCAAGGCATGCAGGATACAGGAGGGCTTCTAGAAGGGCAAGACCAGCATAATGAAGAAGTTCAAGGTGGTGGAGGTCGAGAGAAAAGGCATGTACCGGATAATCCAGAGAACCTGCCAGCCACATCTAGCAGCATCCTTACATGAGGTCATGTACCCATAGCTGAAATGGGGCTTGTGCCTTTTACACCATCAAAGCAGTATGATGTGGCATGTTTAGAGGATATTAGTTTTGATCCTAAAATGAAATCTATTACATGGTGGATAGAAAAAACTTTGAAGGTAGAATCTCATCCAGCAGTAACCACAATGACGGAGAGAATAGTAATGAAAAATGTAGAAGAGCACCCGAAGGAATTGGCTTCTATGGGCATTGCAAATGCCTATGCAAATGGTCACAATGTGGGAAGGATTATGGAAAACATTCAACAATACAAGGGAAAGATGGCTGAAATGAAAGAAGTGTTGAGGAAAGAAGAAAAGGTAGGAAGAGAATCCAAAAGAAAATATGAGGCTACTTTATCAAATTTTGAAAGGCTTCAGCAGAGACATCAAATCTTAGAAGTAGAACGGGACAGTTTGAAATCATCAAATGAAGAGTTGAGTAAGGAGAAGGGAAGTTTGGAAAATAAGGTTGCAGAATTAGAACTGCAGAAGACTACTGCTGAGGAGAGATCCAAGCATTATGAAACCCAAATAGCAGCATTGGAGGTCGAAAAGGCTTCACTGGAATTTTTAATAAAGTAGCAAATGAGCAAAGAACCGATATTGAGCCATTGACTAATCATGCCCTCATGCTCAGAAGCAAAATTTACCAGATGCAACTTCAAATAGCAAAGGAGATGTTGAAAGTTCAGCAAGTAGAAACTAGGTTAGATGATATTGTGAATACAACTTCTTATTTTTTAGACAGGACTCAGAATATCCTACAAATTCTTCAAGGACGTTTGACTTGGTTGGAAACAACCAAGGAACCTACAGCTAATGCACCTATCAAATAATTAGAGACAGTGAAACTGGAGTATGAACTGTTGGAATTTGGGAGCAAAGTTGCGGAGGAATTGGTAAAGGAGGTCCGGAAGACTAAAGGTGTTTGTACAAAATTCTGTGGAAAAGTGCTCACAACTTACAACCATTGTCAAACATCTGCAAATAAAAGGTTAGAAGAATTACCTGATCAGAATAGTTAAAGCAATTGCAGGTCATATGGCAGGAAGATGAATTGGGTATTCATCTAGTCAAAAGTTTAGATGAGAAGGTGCTGAAAACTATAATAGCCCAGGCAGCAGTGAGCAACCATCTATTGGAAGATAAACTTCGTTTGATTCCAACCAGAGTGGAAAATTTAAAATCCCAAGTTTCCAAACATGAGATCACTATCAGATTCCTAGAGCCATCAGGATTTGAGGCCATAGTGACAGATGCAAATATTTGGAAGCAATTCATAAATGACGTGGCTGGGTCCACTTAGCATATTTGTTTTATTAATACATTTTGTACTATTTTCCTAAGTTAGCAAGCTCACTAGGAGACAAAGGCCTTTTTTGTAACTGATTTGTAAAAGAAGCCCAAAGGGCAAGGGAGACCAAGAGACATTTGAAATTGTATAAATAGAGATCAAGTCGATAGGAGTATGGACCTTTTTCATTCTATCTTTCTGAAAAGTTATTATAAGAAGAACTACTTCCTTTTATAATAAAGAAGTCATATCTTCTGCTGGAGAAGGCACTGTGAAGTCTCAAATGCATGTTGTAGATTGGTTGAAAGTGGAATTACTTGTTTTTCATCTTTTTCTATGAACTATGAGATCTTTCTAACTTACGAATTATTTCCATGTTATGAATGATTTCCTGTTTATTTTGTGAAACTTACACAGTATATTGAGTAATGAATGTTTTAACTAACAATTAGCTATCTCTTTGTTTATATTTCTACTTACATTCATGTATTTTGAATTATGAACAGCTATCTATAATTTTCTCAATGCATGTTTTATAGTACATTACACATTATTAATTACAATCTTGCTCCCTAGGGATAGGTTAGATAGAATTAGTTAGCATTAGCATAAGTTGTTCTTTTTTTATGATTTAGAAGCGAAAGAGGTAAGACGAGAGGTTAAAACCTGCGCATCACATTGTGAGCTCTTCGTTATCTCTATCGATTGCATTTAATTAGGGGCTTCAATATCATACATAAAGACAAAATTAAAAAAATACACTTAAACGGTGGACCGGGCCGCAACCGGTAAAACAAGATTTAACTGTCACTTGACCTACGGTAGCCAGACCATAAACCAGACAGATTCCCCGTACCAAACAATAACGAACTAATTGGGAACGCTTATTGGGGAGAATCCAACTGTTGTTGCATGGAATTTTCCAGGCTTCAACATATTGTTGTGCATGTTATTCTCTCAAATAAGATCCTAGATCATATTGTTTAAATGATAAAAATATAACACCTTCACCTCTCATGGGATACCTTGATCCGCTGCCATCAACCGTGCACGCTCCCATATTCCCAGTCAACGCTGGTGAATAATCCAATGCGGCCTCTCCCACGACTAGTCGGCTAGGTTTAGGTAAGCTTTGTGTTGCATGTTGAAGTTTAATAACTATTTAATGCTTTACATTTCAAATTTCTTCAAGTTTCAAATTGGGAAATATTGTATGTGAGACTTAGGTTTAATACTTTAAGTTAATTTTGTTAATATTTATTAATTTGCAATGTTTTATTAATAGTATTTTAATATATACATTAACTTATATAGGGTTACGTAATTTTTTATTTTCTTAAACTAATATTCATATTTGTTAAATGCATCAATATTTTATTGTGTTGATAATTATGTCGCATATGCAAATACCTACCAATAATTTGTAATAAGTGGATGCTTTTGATTTGTATTTTTAGTCCCATTTGCTTCTTTCCATATTTCATTGAATTAGTGTTGACACTATTGTTTAGTAATAATCTAGATGGATAATATTCATAACTTTCCTCTTGTTATATGGTATTAGCACAATTCAATATTGAGGATCAATTATTTATTGGCATACATCTACAACGTGGACATATTAGATGCTTTTGCATTACTTGCATCCATACTCTATATATATCTTCTTCATTTGGGTTTGTGTTTGAATCCATAAGGCACTGGTCACTTATACATATATATGAGATCTATTTTTGTGTTAAGTGTCTTTCGAGGGTCAATATGTGGCTCTCCCCTAGGAGGCTCCGGATTCCAAAGCAGTTAAGGGCAATGACTAAGGTGACAGTGGTCACTTGTTCTATTTATGCTTGCAAATGACTACACCTGCCATTTCAACCGGTAACAACCTCTAAGCCTCCAACGCTTCCACCAAATTTCAATGCCTCCATCAAATTCTAACACCTCCGCCATCGAGATTTGCTCACCCACCAAATGAGGGGGTTCGCTTTCCTCCACCAATAGGATTTCCTTGCCCAGCCACAAACTATCAAGTAGAGGGAAGGGAATAGTGAGTGGGAAAAATGAGGTAAGTGAAAGTATATTTATAGTTTTTCTGATTGTTTCAATCTTATGTTTGAGGTTCTAGATTTTTCTTTTTTAATCCAATTTTTAAAAAGAAAACATTATTTCTATATTTCTAGAGAGATGTTACCGATATTAAGAAAGTTGCCTTGGCATTAATATTGGGGGTAGAGGAAGTAAATAAACTTGATGGTGTGGACTTGAAAATGCTTGCTAGATATGTATAAAAAATATTAACTACAATCAATGAACCATTACCAAGGGTATCAATTGATTCCATGGAACCACTCCTATATCGAGCAAAAGATCTGGGAGAAAATCATTAAACATAACCTCAAAGAATCTGGAACAGGGTACCAAGACTTATAATGTCTTGGCCACTCTTGGGAAACAAAACTCATATTCCATCATGCCATCTTATGTACCTTACATTGGTACCTATGATACAATATAAGTTGGTTTCGGGAAAATATGTAAATAGGATGCTAGCAAAGTCTTTGTAAATAGGTTGAAGGAATCATTCCTTCATCGGTTTAAAGACCATCTCCATTTTCCATTATCCCAGATACCCATGCGTCTACAAAAAATGGTAATTCATGACATGGAGATGGAAATTGTTGTAGGTTGGTCCGTTAGGAAGGTGAAACTGCATATGTCATAGAATTGCAAGAGAATTATATGCAACCATGCAAAAAATATTAAAAAACTCCCACCCGTTCAAGGTCTTAAAAAAAAGGCAAGTTGGCATAACTTTAAAAGTATGGAAATAATTGGTCAACTCGTATGAGAAGTTAGATGCATGGAAATTCCGTTCAGGAGAGCACACAGATCTCTAATTTGTTCATACCATTATTTCAAATTTCTTAATAGATTTTGATATTTCATTTGTGCATAATTAAATTCAATTAATGTATGTTTTAGGACAAGGCCTTAAAGTAAATATTAGCAAAGAGAAGTGCCACCCATCGCAGTGTCCAGAAAGGGCTATAGATCCTATTTTGAACATTCTTAAGTATATTGAATATGGGAAATGATATTTTCTTATTTCCAAGAGAAAAATAAATTATTGCATGTTGATTTGTCCATGTGCCATGTTTTGACAAGAGGAGAAATATGGTAGTCATCCAACACATTTTGAGAATTAAATGTTAAAAAACAAAAAAATGTATATATTTTGTTATTTGGATGGAAAATGAGTGACACTCTTCCATCTCCTACTTTGTTACTTATATGCCATATTTTCTATAAAAAAAGATACACATTCCCTCAACCATTTGACTTTGAAGTTTCTTATAGATATAGTTAAATAATTATGTTGCAAGGTATATAATCAAATAATTCATGCCTAGAATTATTACCTTAAAACTACCATTCCACATATAGAAACAACCTTTCCTACCTAAGAATCCACCGTTCCTAAAACGTTTGCAAAGAAGATTTTTACAATCAAAAGTACTAATCGAACATTGATTAGGAAAGATGGTATTTTCAAGGAAATAGTCTCCCATTAAAAAATGACATTCTAATCATGTAAGGTGGTCGATAATTCCTTCTAGACTTGTATCGATGCGGGTCCACATGAATTTTGATGCCCAAACAAGGATGGATGAGAATTGATTGACCTTATGACCAAAGAGAATTTCCTTGGATTAGATGATTCTTTAAACATGATGACAAAATTAGAGAGACTCAGTATTTGAGATCATGATCATGAAATCATATGACAAAAATAAGAACTTAATACACAACTCAAGTGAGTTGTTCCTTCAAGAAGGGATTGTCGACCCACAAAAAAGTACACACCCCAATAGGGTTATTGAGCCTACATAGTGTATGATGATCTCCAACCCATCATAGCATATGTAAGACACATTTTACAATTGGGATAGTCACAAAACTATTTGTTCCTAAACAATTTTATGTGTTTCCCTGCATCAATATACTTAACATGTTTCCCTCATTTTATTTTTCACTATCATAATTTCCACAAGTATAATTTCCACCAACGTTTAGAAAAAACTTGCTTTCCTTGATTTATTGCAGTCTATAGTCACCCTTCACGCATATCATAACCATCCTTCTCAACTATAAGGACTTTGCCAAAATGTTCCCATTGAGTTCCTATGTGAAATAGTTCTTATTGAGGTCGATCTTATAAATGCACCCCTCAACTAAAACATCATTCTCAGAAATAATTATAGAGGACCATGATCTTGGACTTATAGGGAGCTAAAGGGCACCCTTGAAAGATTCAAGATGTTTGATGTAGTCCCTGTGTCTAGCTACATTAGAAATATGCGATCTCTAATTAGACAATTGGTTAACTAAAATCTATAGTATAGGAAGAGGATGCCAAAAACTAGTTTGTTAAATACTCCACCTTCTAGATACAACAATGTCATTTCTTACTCTCAATTAGATGCCTTCATAAACTCAAGAAGACATGATTTCATATCTCTTAGTTAAATGCAATAGAACAATTGTAGGAGATTCAAAGCAAGATTCTTATCCAAAGTTTGCAATATACTCAAATTAAAGGATGGGAAGAGAATGATAGGTAGGAATGAGCTTGAGTTCCTATTTCAAGTAATTTTGAGAAAGTGCCAAATTAGGTCAAAAGTATAGAATCATGTCTAAAAATAAGAGAAAGAGAGTGAATGAATTGTACATGGATTGGATTTATATTTTACCTATGAGTGCATGTTACCATAAACCCTAAATCCTAAACCACAACTTTATCACAAAGTCGGTATAGTCTTCAAGCTTTGTGAAACTCTAGTTATGGAAACCATGAAAAGGCTAGCCAACATCAAATATCTCCATTGAGTGTGCATCAACACCAGCAAGTACTCGTTGGCTTCAACAACATGATTGTATCATTCAATATCTCCACACTAGTGTAAATCTCTTCCTTAGGGCTTGCAAACCATAGCCATGTTATATCACACAAGTGCATGGCAAGACAGGTCTAGTGCTAACATCCAATTATACATGGTCATCTTAGGGTTCAAATATGCCAACCCCGTGTCTTCTTCTCTTGCATCATCATAAGCACCAAGAACCCCATGGATTATCAAGAATACAAGAACTTCATGATATTTCCCTGGCCTTACATCCCAAAAGAACAAGGATCCAAAATCATGAAAGGTGTTTTCTTCACTTTCCATGTATTTTACTAGGGTAGAAACCTTAGTTCTAAAACAAGAGTCATAAGAAATATCAGTGTTTTTAGCACCATGTTCTTTCCTAGGGTTTACATGTATAGCTTCAACAACAAGCTTGTGTCACTCAAGTTGTCCCACTAGCATGATTGTATTTATTAGGGTTTGCAAACCCTAGCCATGTTACATAACACAAGTACATCACAAGATAACTCTAGTACAAGCATCCAAGTCTGCATGTCCATCCTGCTCTTTCAATCCTCAAACCCTAGGTTTTTTACCCTTGCATCATCACAAGCATTAATACCCCCATGGATCATCAATAATACAAGAATTACATGATCTTTACCTAGCCCTACATCCAAAAGATAAAAGTTTAAAAAGCATGTTAGGTGTTAGCTCCACTCTCCATGTCTTCTACTAGGGAAGTGACCTTAGTGTTACAAAAAGAGGCGTAAGAAGCATCATCATGTTCTTCTCTAGGTTTTACAATGTACGCGTATAACACAAACCCTACTCATCACAAGAGCAATCTCTCCAAGAACATCCAAGATGTATCTCTTTCCCCTTACGTTCTCCTATGTTAACCTACAAAGAAGGGTACAATGATGATAATGAATATAAGTACAAAAATCAATGTCTTATATCAAATTTGGTATGTGAAAGAGCAATGAAATTTTAGATCCAATTTTTTCTTAGAGAGATTGATACATCTCTTAAAAACTAACCCCTTTAAATATATTTTCTCTTTCTCTTTTCTTCTATTTAGCTTAGAATTAGCCTAGTTTTTAGCGTGTCTACCCTGTACACTAGGTCAAGTCACACTTATCAAACACCATCACTTATAAAATGAGGCTATAATTTCTACAACATTTTGTAGTCGTTGGAAGTTTCATTTAGTTTATGCCTTTTTATAGAAAACCATTGGCCTGACCAGGGGGTGCCTGATGTGTTGCATATTTTACTCATCTATTTATGTCAACTTGTAATATGAGGCAGAAGTTGAAACTTTGGAATAAGATCACAAGATAGGATATTTTTTGCTTACTTGACATATCCATGTTTGTGGGGACTGTATAAAAATGATATAAAATAAAGTTTGATGTGTTAAATTCCTTACACCATTCTTATTGGTTACTATGATCAATTATATTTCTCCTAGATTTGAGATTATTACTTGGAAATTGTAACCAAAATTGGGAAAGTCCACTCATCAATATTAACGTTAATAAACTTATCTTATAAAAAAAAAAATAATGGCAACTCCAATAGAGTCATTTCCAGTTGATGAGGATGAAGAATGTTGTTTGATAGTGGCATAAGTGATTTACCAGTCTATTTATTGTGGTTTGCTTGATGAAAGTTCATTTATAGATAGTAACACCTGCCATGAATGGACTCTCGGACATTTTTATTTTTAACCAATTATACTTTCTATGTCTAAAATTTAAATCCTCATTGTCTAGAGAAATTACATAAGTAATAAATCTTTTTTTCTTGAATGATTTGGTTTAAGTATAGCTGAATCGAAATATGCTAACGAGGCCTTGTTTTTAGTAAGCCATAGCAATAAAATGATAATATGTGCTCCAGTTAAGCGTCTGCATTATTTTGGCTGTGTCCAAATTTTAGAGCTATTGGTTCTCTCCTAAATCTTCTCTATTTTTTATGGGTTTATCAATTTAAGGGTGGATTCATCTACAATCCTCCTCACTTGTTGTGAGCAAACAATTGGGTAATGATTGTTTGATTATTAGTCGGAGGAGCGGTTGTGATAGAGGGTATGAGGGTGATTTTGGGTACCCAGGGTATGTTCTAAATTTGTTTTTTTTCTTCATATATAAGTAAATAAACCATAGTAAATGCAATTTGTAAAGATTGCGTGAATATGATATTTTTACTTGATATGGGGGACTCCAAACCCTTGTTCTTCAACATTGATATGTTGAGCTACAAAGTTGTAGAACAAAGGCATTTATTAGAGATAATAAAAAAATTGCATCAATGGTAGGTGGATTGAAATTTATAGTCAAAGTTGACTTAAATGTGGATAGCAAGCTAGTGTAAGGATAGATGGAAGGTGACTTTACATTCTATACATCAACCATGTCATGTAAAGGTCATGCAATCAACTTTATCGCTCAATTTGTGGTTGCATCATAAGCTGATTTTTGGTGTACAATTGACATATATATGTGATGCATGGAGGAGACATAAAGATAACAAAAATCTTAAAAAATAGCAATTGACCATGTTATTTGTACTTATTTTATATATCCAACAACCTTCGATGATGTAATATTGAAGTGTGAGTTCATCATTACCTTCTCCTAACAAGCACTAAATCCATTTGGTAGTGGAACTCAAGTATTTTACTATCAACAATACAATTGTAGAGGAACCTTTTATCCCTATCAAATATTTTCTATACAATTATTGTGTATGTGGGATTTCCCCCACCTCCCTTGAGTTGAGAAGAAATGGACTCTAAACCCTAAAATACTTATCAAACTTCTCACCCTTCACGTTCTCTCGCTCATCCAAGCTACATAACCAAGTTCACTCAAATTTTGTTAAGGTATACTAAAACTAGTTTTGTTGGGAAGTTTTATTAAGGTACATCAAACTAGAACTTATGAAATGTTGTTCTCTCTTATTTCTTAAGTACTTATCATGTAGTTTGTTATTTTTAAAGCTGGTCATCATATTTTATTCCAATGAAAAACAATTAACATAATCTAATGGAGGTCAAGTAGTTTGTGGCCAAACATTAAGTCATAAGTGCTTCCATTTTGGACACCCAAGTTAAAAATCCATAACATATGAAAGTTGAAATAATGGGACATATATACGACAATGAAGATGTAATTAAAGCACCCAATATATCAAAGCAAGAGTTTTGTCTCAAAACAAACATAATTTAGGTCATCGGTATGGGTGTGTCAAATACCACTCTATGGGACATTTTATGTAGGTCATTTAAGTAAGCATGTTATGAAAAAAAAATGTTTCCTTTCTCATTTTGCAAAGAAAATGTAGACAACTCTATCAAGCATAAATTTAATTGCTTTTCACTAGATTGTGCAAATATCGATATGCCATTAAAGAATCTCTTCAAATATAATACGATTCATTTATAAATGTTTTCATTTATCTTACTAAGTTTTTTTCAAGCATACTATACAGTATCAAATTTCATAAGAAAATTAGCTTGGAAGTCAACCCAAAGTTGACTACTCTAAAGCATAGTAGCAAGGTTTATCCATATTGGCCTTTGTTGTACAGAAATTTGGCAGCAATACAAAATAAGTTAAAAGTTTGCACAACATTGATGCAGTAGGGTAAAAAATCCCTATCATCACACAAGAGTAATCTCTCCAAAAGCATCCAAGATGTCTATCTTTCACCTTATCTTATCCTAAGGTGATATCATCATAATCCCTAACATATAATGCCTAGGGTTTCCTCATGAATCTTGTTACGTTGCACCTATACCCAATGCACCTTCATGTGTACCCCAAGGATAGAGGGCCAATTTTTTCGAACAAGCGGTGTGTTATCGAGCAATGGTGGTAATGGATGGGCCCTTTGGTCATCCTTTATGGGATTATGGCTTAATGGCACTTTTGAATGCTCTTTATTGGGATTTTTAACCTTGGGGTTGGTGTTCAGGGCCCATAAGGGTTTACCACTGGGTCACATGGCTCCATATATTGTTTATGTGCTCTAGTGGATTTTGCTTCAGTTGTGAGACATTTGTCTCCATTCACAACCACTTAGGACACCCTCCTGGCCCTTCATTCAGTGGGTTCCTACTCTCTCTGACCTTATCTACTCATAGGAAATCCACCCTCCATTCGATGCCTTTTCATGCTTTCAAGAAGGTGTTAAGGGATTCTACAGCATTCTAGTGGTTAGATGGGGTATAACACCCTCCCTCCAGCTCACTCTAGCCTTTGGTTCAGAGTGATTCGCTTATTTGAGCGTGGTTTGGCACCAGGGGGTAATAATACCCTAGGTATCCTACCTTAAGCCTATCTTAGAATATATTTTATTATTATTTTCTTTTAATTTTCAGTTGACATTTTATAATTTCAAATTGACTTATTTTAAGGCATGTAGGCCTGGATATTTTGTAAAAAGTGAGTGTGAGATCATATAAATAGATCTCCTCACTTTCATTTTTAAACAAAACTTATGGTATAATACACTATGCACTTGTTTTACACTTGCTAAGGCTCTTTGAATGGAATGCGCTCCTCTTGAAGAAGTTTTTCTGGTTTAATGCGATATTTTTCTAGTGATTCTCTTGTGAAATTGTTTTCTAGGTGATGTTTTTATTTTTTGGCTAAACAAGAGCACAATGAGGTCAAGCTTCTTATGTCTTTCTTTGATTGGTGGTTGATGATGCATGTTCAAGTCAAAATGGTAGCCCTAGTTCTGCATCTTTTCCTAGGATAGGCAATCCATCCTTCTTGTCACCTTAGCAAGTTGAGGCATGTCTCCTTGTGAGGGTCCTCTAGGGTTTTACCTTAGTTTTTATAGGATATTTCTTTGACCTAGGAATTCTTCCTCACTAGGTTAGTCATCCTCTCTAGATTCCCTAGGTTAGGTAGGAATTTGCTATGGTGGGTTTCCTTTGGTTTCCAGTTCTTTTCTTCACACAAACCTAGTCAATAGGGTAATATAGATTGCATTTTACATGGTAGATTAGGGTAATTTTGGGTGTGCAATTTTATGGAAAGAACCCTAAAATCAAAAATTTAATTTTTTGCACTTTTGGACCTCCCTAAAATTTTGCCCCCTTCCCTACAAATTTTTCTTGGACTCTAAATCCCTAAAAAACCTAAGGTGGAATTATAGGTAACCCTAACAATACAAAAATTGCATAAAGCTCAAAAATTGCCCTAAAAGGCCCTAAACAGTCTTAATTTTACCCTAAACCTAACCCTCACTAGCTTCTCCATTCCTTTCCCTTCCCTTTGCTACTCTTCCCCTAGGTCTTGCCACCCTCGCATCCTGCTCTTTTTACTCTCAGAGAAATCCCTAAGGTCTCCTATAACCTCTGTTGTTTCCCTAAGAGTAGCACTCCTCCCTTGGCAGCCTCTTCCCTAATTTGCTAGGTCATTCCTAGCTCCCTTACCACCCTCGCTTCCCTAGCAGGCCTTCCCTTTTTAACCCTCATTGCTCCCTAGAAGCCTTTCCCCTACCTCGGTGGCCCTTGACTTTCCTCTCCTTCCTTTTCTACCCTAGCATTGGTCCTTCCCCTACCCTTTTCCACTTCCCACAATCCTCGAGTGTAATTAAAGGCCACCTTTCAGGTATGTTCCCTTACTCCTAACAGTTCGGGCCTATCCTAAGGGTTTCCCTTGTGTTACCCTAACTAAACCATGTCCTGAAGTCCTTTACTCTCCTTCTTCCTCTCCCCAAGTTGTTGTAGCATCCCTCTCTTACCTTTTTTGGCAATCCCTTCTTATCCTAAAGGGTTTCCCTTTATAGTGGAATCCCTCCCATACCTTACACTTGCATTAACGCTTGCACATAAAAACCAACACATGGTCAGTAGCTCGCATTTTTAACACCTAGTAATAGTTCTGAATATACGGATATATCACCTTGTCACTGTACTTACCACACTTCCACGATCTGCATATGAGCGTGAATGTTAGTACTTGTTAATATGTAATCACACTTGTTTTGAATGAAGGGTACTAACACTATTATACTACTATGAGTACTTGGCAAGTGATTGTATATTGCCTTCATGCTTATGTAAACACTGCTATAGGTAATGATTGATATGTTCATGTGTTGAATCATGAATAGTGGACTGAAAGATTGCTATACTACTAACACATGATAATTGAGTGTTGCTGCTAGGTTCTTTAATCATATGATGATGGTTGTTATATGTATTTCTAATGTTGCTAATGTTGTAAGCAATTACTAATGACAAACATAAAATTGCTAGATACTTGTGGTTGATACAAATCTTATTACTATTGTCCTAACTATCCAACTTATTACACATGCTACTATACTATTGTGTTACATGATATTTGCACATGCACCTTGTTGTTTACACTTGGGAATAAGGCAGACCTCTAGGTGGGTATATTGTTACAATACTACATTATATTCAAACTTGACATATTGATGAGATGAATGCATGGTCGTTACACTTAAATTAGTGACTTATAAGTTTGTATGATAATATTGCACTTCTTATTAATTACTTGTTTATCATTGGAGGAATTTCAAACACACCCTATTCTTATGATTTGACTCCAATAAGGCATTGGTCTCTAATAACCTCGAAAGAGGTGTTCTTTAGTGTTTAGCGTTTTTTCCAAATTTGAATTAGGGCTCTCCCCTAGGAGGCTTTGGCTTCCAAAGTGGTTGGAGACAAGTGACTAAAGTGACCGTGGTCACTTTTCCCTTGCATTCTTACCGGTGGCTTAGACTTCCATTTCAACCGGTAAAATTTTGGCGTCGTTTTGGGGGACCATTCCAAAATTTGAAGTGGTTGATCCAGAGTCATTCAAACCCCTGGAAAGAACGACATTTGTTAAGAAAATTGAGTTAAGTATTTCTTGGTATTTTGAAAATATTATTGTCAAGGACTAATCTTGTAGATCTTACCTAACGACTCCACAAAGAAGAAACCCAATAAGGCTTAACATTTTGGCATCGTTGCTGAGGATCATTTCAAAATTTGAAGCGGTTGATCTAGATTCATTCACACCCATGGAGATAATGACACTTTGGTAAGTCTTGAATTCTTGATTGTATATGATTAAATACATTTGTTCGAAAGGACTAACCTACATACTTACATGGTGACTCCACAAACAACTCATCGCATTCCATCTATCGAGTACACCCTTATTTTCTTTAGTACTTGGTGAGGTTTGCTTAACTAACTTGGCAGGTCTCTCTTGGTGACTCCAATCAAATAAAAATAAAAGAAGTACTATACAAAGACAAGGGAGCCTGACGATATGGCGTCCAATTATGAATTGTGGATGGACAAATTGTAGTTTTCATGCATTCCTGGATTTCAACACAAGTATTCCATTCAAGATGGTAGGAAGGCACTTTTCCCATTATTCCAGCAGTATAAGTACCATGCAGCAACACATGTGCAAGCATTCATGCAATTCCTCCGGGAAAGAAACATCAAACATGAAGACATTAGAATGAGGCTCTTTCTACAATCTCTTCACTTAAAAGAAAACTTGTCTGTCAAAAATTAGTATGAGGCTTTTCCTCGCAAAATATTTTATTCACTCAAGAAATTCATCGATTCATTCAGCATGGATTGGGATTACGGTATCGAAGAACATGAAATAAAGGCCATGGTCGATAGTATATGGGAATAAAAATTGGGAAGCAACCAAACACAAGGTGATTCAAGCGAAGGAATCAAAGATGATATTGCATTTGAATTTAAAGATCCTAATAATCCAACTACTACCGAAATGGAAATAGGCTTCGCTCCTCTTGATTTATCATCCTTTCCAGGATAATCAGATGAGTTACCAAATCTATTCTAGAATGCCTTAAAGGGTGGGCCTTGATATTTATGTGCATCATGTGGAATCATTTATGACTTTGACTTCAGAATATGGTATTAAAGAAGAAGAAGACCTTTACATGAGATCATTTGTCCTTCACCTGGGAGGAAAGGCTCTTTCTTGATTTGTGGGCCTAAATAAAGGAACGATATCATCCTTTGAAAAATTGGTGGAAACATTCTGTAACCACTGGGATTCAAAGTGTTGTGACGAATGGATACCTCATGTCAAGCATGTGAGGTACTTCTTCAGTAAGGATCCCCAAAACACAGATCAGATCGAAGCAACCAGATGATATCTTAAGCACAATAGATGAAGCTTTCCAAGTAGATGAATATGATGATGGTCTCGTATATGAAGATCTAGAAGTCCTAGTTGAAGAAGCTGAATAAAAAAAAGATAGGATTATTTCTCCCTTCCAGCACACAAAAATGCCTTATGACATACCAAATCTCTGGGAACATAATGACGGGAATTCTAAGGACGATGGTTATTGGACATTTATGGGTCCGACTCTCTATGATTCCATGAGACCGGGTAGTGTTGTCTCCATATGTTGCAGCAAGAAAGAGAAACTTGATGAAGTTACTCAGGTTGAGCCATAATTTGACACTATTTGCGATGAAGAGCTTTTAGTCACTTTAAGCAGAGATGATGAAGACATGATTTATGAAGACCCTGTAGAACAAGATATGATTGTTCCTTATCCTTATGAGTCTAATGATGAAGAATGGCTCAACCCTTTTGCCGCTATAATTGAATATGAAACATTTCTAGACCTTTCATATAGTTTTCATATGTAGATGGTCCATTATGATGAAAAGTTTGAATATTTGGGACCCCATATATTTGGCGATTATTCCATGATGTCTATGTCATACTCATCGTGCAACAAGGAATCATGTTGCACAGAGGATTATTTTGCAGATATCCGGCATATGATGAGCCCAAGTTATCACTCTTAGCTGTTCTCCTCAAGAAGCGTTGAAGAAGTTGTTCATCCCTCTCTACCCTACATTGGTAAGCCCTTAATGATAAATCTCAACAAGACCGAGGAAAGTAGGTGGATAGGTAATATTTGTGTCCCTTGTTTTCATAATATTTATTGTTTATATTTTCATTTGAAGCATGAAGGTATGAATTATATTGTTGACATCCCTGCACTCATCCAGATGAAGATCCTGGTTAAAACTCAACATCTCATCAATGAGGTATTGTCATGGACTACACTAAAGGACAAAGGTAAGATATCAGGTATGAATTGCTTACTCAGATGGTTACATTGGTGGTATGATTTCCCCTAGCCTACTTTGGTTGTTAGTTTTAGGTAGGGTTAGTTGCTTTGGGCATATTTTTGTGTATTGCATTTGATTTCTTTTCATTGTCTAGTTAGTTTTTATTGCTCTTAGTTTGTTTCCCTCATCTTTACGAACAAGGTAGGATGGAAATGTCTGACCTTATATTCTTTTAATCCTCTAGGACATTTGATATGTGTTTAGGCCTGCAAGTACTAGTAGATTCACAGGTTCTAAAGCACTCCCAGGAAGAGAACTCGTCCCATGGTTGGAGCTAGTGTTAAGTTGCACCTGTACCCAGCACACCTTCAGATGTACCCCAGGGAGAGAGGGCCAATTTTTTAGACTAGGAGGGGTGTTATTGAGAAATGGTAGTCATGGTTGGGATCTTTGGTCATCCTTTAGGGGTACTATGGCTTAATGTCACTGCTGACTCCCCTTTATTGGGGTTTTTAACCTAGGGGTTCGTGTTCAGGGCCCTTAAGGGTTGACCACTGGGTCACATGGATCCATATCCTATTTATGTGCTCTAGTGTCTTTTGCTTCATCTGTGAGACATTTGTCTCCCTTCACAGACACTTAGGAAACCCTCCTATCCCTTCAATCAGTGGGTTCCTACTCTCTTTGGCCTTATCTCCCCAAAGGAAAACAACCCTCCATGCGAGGACTTTTCATGCTTTGAGGAGGGCGTTGAGGGAGTTTACATCATTTTGTGTGTTAGATGGGGTATAATGCCCTCCCTCCAACTCACTCCAACCTTTCCTTTGGAGTGATTCGCTTATTTAAATGTGTTTTAGCACCTAGGGGTACTAATACCTTGGGTAGCCTACCTTAAGCTATATTTTATTATTATTTTCTTTTAATTTTCAGTTGACATTTTATAATTTCAAATTGACTTATTTTAAGGCATGTAGACCTAGATATTTTGTAAAAAGTGAGTGTGAGACCATATAAATAGATCTCCTCACTTTTATTTTAAAACAGAACTTATGGGATAATACACTATGCACTTGTTTTACCCTTGATAGGGTTATTTGGATGGATGCGCTCCTCTTAAGGAATTTTTTATGGGTTATCTCCCCAAAGGAAAACAACCCTCCATGCGAGGACTTTTCATGCTTTGAGGAGGGCGTTGAGGGAGTTTACATCATTTTGTGTGTTAGATGGGGTATAACACCCTCCCTCCAACTCACTCCAACCTTTCCTTTGGAGTGATTCGCTTATTTAAATTTGTTTTAGCACCTAGGGGTACTAATACCTTGGGTAGCCTACCTTAAGCTATATTTTATTATTATTTTCTTTTAATTTTCAGTTGACATTTTATAATTTCAAATTGACTCATTTTAAGGCATGTAGACCTAGATATTTTGTAAAAAGTGAGTGTGAGACCATATAAATAGATCTCCTCACTTTTATTTTAAAACAGAACTTATGGGATAATACACTATGCACTTGTTTTACCCTTGATAGGGTTATTTGGATGGATGCGCTCCTCTTAAGGGATTTTTTATGGGTTAATGCAATATTTTTATGGTGATTCTCTGGTGAAATTATTTGTTATGTGATGTTTTGATTTGTTGGATAAAAAGAGCACAAGGAGGTTAGGCTTCTTATCTCTTTGTTTTATTGGTGGTTGATAATGCATGTTTAAGTCTAAATGGTAGCCCTAGTGCTGCATTTTTTCCTAGGATAGACCATTACCATCCTTCTTGTCACCTTAGCAGGCTTAGGCACGTCTCCTACTGAGGATCCTCTAGGGTTTTACCTTAGTTTTTCTAGGATAGTTGTTTGACCTAGGAACTCTTCCTCACTAGGTTAGACATCCTCCCTAGATGTCCTAGGTTGGGTAGGAATTTTGCTAGGTTGGGTTTCCTATGGTATCCACTTCTTTTCTTCACCCAAAAATAGTTAATAGGGTTAGATAGATTTCATTTTACATGGTATATTAGGGTAATTTTAAGTCTTCAATTTTATGGAAAAAAACCCTAAAAATTGAAAGAAAAAAAAATTTGCACTTTCAAGCCTCCCTAAAATTTTAGCCACCTTACCTACAAATTCTCCCTAGCCTATAAAGCCCTAAAAACCCTAAGGCAAAATTATAGGGAACCCTAAAAATACAAAAATTGCAAAAGAATCAAACTTTCCCTAAAAGGCCCTAAAACAATTCTAATTTTACCCTAAACCTAACCCTCGCTAGCTTCTCCAAGCCTTTCCCTTCCCTTCGTTAGTCTTCCCCTAGGTCTCGATGCCCAAGCATCCTGCTCTTTTTACTCTCGAATCACCCCCTAAGGTCTCCTATAACCTCCACTGTTGACCTAAGAGTAGTCGTCCTCCCTTGGAAACATCTTCCCTACTTCGCCAGGCCATTCCTAGCTCCCTTACTACCCTCGCTACCCTATAAGGCCTTCCCTTTCTAACCCTCATTGCTCCCTAGAAGCCTTCCCCCTACCTCGGTGGCCCTTTCCTCTCCTCTCCTTCCTTTTCTACCCTAGCATTGGTCCTTCCCCTACCCCTTTACACTTCATACAGTCCTCGAGTCCAATTAAAGGCCACCTTTGAGGTTTGTTCCCTTACTCGTAACAGTTCGAGTCTATCTTAATAGGGTTGCCCTTGTGTTACCCTAACTAAACCTTGTCCTAAAGTCCTTTACTCTCCTTCTACCTCTCCCCAAGTTGTTGTAGCAGCCCTCTCTTACCTTTTGTGATAGTCCCTTCTTATCCTACAGTGTTTCCCTTTACAGTGGTAGCCATCCCATACCTTACCCTTGGATTAATGCCTCCACATAACAACCAACAAATGGTTAGTAGCTCGCATTGTTAACACCTATTCATAGTTCTGAATATAGAGAGATATCACCTTGTTACAGTACTTACCACACTTCCACAGTCATCACATGAGCATGAATATTAGTACTTGTTAATATGAAAACACACTTGTTTTGAATGAAGGGTACTAACACTATAATACTACTATGAGTACTTTGCAAGTGATTGTATATTACCTTCATGCTGATGTAAACATTGTTGTAGGTAATGACTGATATGTTAATGTGTTGAATCATGAATAGTGGACTGAATTACTTCTATACTACTAACACATGATAAATGAGTGTTGTTTCTAGGTTCTTTAACTTTGTATGATGATAGTTTTTATATGTATTTCTAATTATGCTCATGTTGTAAGCAAGTACTGATGACAAACATACAATTTCTAGATACTTGTGGTTGATACAAATCTTATTACTATTTTCTTAACTATCCACCTTATTTCAAATGCTGCTATACTATTGTGTTATATGATATTTGCACATGCACCTTGTTGTTTACACTTGGGAATAAGGTAGACCTTTATGTGGGTATATTGTTGCAATACTACATTATCTTCAAACTTTACATATTAATGAGATGAATGCATGGTTGTTACACTTAAATTAGCGACTTATAAGGTTGTATGATAATATTTCCCTTCTTATTAATTATTTGCTTATCAATGGAGGAATTTCAAACACACCCCACTCTTATGAATTGACTCCAATAAGGAACTGGTCTCTCATAACCTTGAAAGAGGTGTTCTGGTGTGTAGTTTTTTTTCTAGAGTTGAATTAGGGATCTACCCTAGGAGGCTTCAGCTTCCGAAGTATTTGGGGACAAGTCACTTTTCCCTTATATGCTTACCAATGGCTTAGACTTCCATTTCAACCGGTAACAAATCTTATCATCTCCAATACATGTATAAAGTCCTCATTGGATTCAACATCAAGTTTATGTCAATCACGCTCTTTCCACTATCAGTATTGTCCTTTTTAGAGTTTTCAAACACTGGCCATGTTTAACATCATGTTCTTCTCTAGGTTTTACAATGTACACATATAACACAAACCTTACCCCTCACAAGAGAAACCCCTAACATCACACAGGAGAAATCTCTCCAAGAACATCCAAAATTTCTCTCTTTACCCTTATCTTCTCATGTGGTAATTTCATGATCCCTAGAATCTAAATCCTATGGTTTCTTCATGAACCATGTCCTATCCAAGGTGGGTAAAAATTTCTCATTGGCTTCAACAACAATCTTATGTCACTCAACCTCTCCCCACTAGCAAAATTTTATTTTTCAGGGTATGCAAACCCTAGCCATGTTACATCACATAAGTACATGGCAAGACAACTCTAGTGCTAGCATTCAAAATCATGTTAGGTGTTATCTCCACTCTCCATGTCTTCTACTAAGGCAGTGACCTTAGTGTTAGAACAATAAGCATAAGAAGCATCATCATCTTTAACATCATGTTCTTCTCTAGTTTTTACAATGTATACATATAATAAAAACCCTAGTAATCACAAGATCAATTCCTAGCATCACACAAGAGAAATCTCTCCAACAACATATAATTTGTCTCTCTTTAGCCTTATCTTCTTCCATGATAACCTCATGATCCAGAGCATCTAAATCCTAAGGTTTCCTGAATCCTCATGAACCCTATATTCTCTTAGATGAGTACAAAGAAGAGTACAATGATGATAATGAACACAAGAGCTCTCTCCCCCCTTATATAGACAAGTAGGTGAGGCAGGATAACATAAATAAGGACATGTGTCCATACAAGTAACCCACAAGCAACCCCACATGGAGTCATCCACAATACAAGGATGTATTTGCATCAATCTTGTTAGTATGATGGTGGATAACAAACTTATAAATTTCAAGTAATTTTAAGAAAGTTCCAAATTAGGTCAAAAGTGGGGCATCATGTATATAAATAAGAGCAAGAGAGTGACTAACTTGTACATGGATCAATTGTATTTATGTTTAACATGTGAGTACATGTTACCAAAAATCTTGTATCACTCAAGCTTTTCCCACTAGCAACATTGTCTTTCTTAGGGTTTGCAAACCTTATCCATGTTACATCACACAAGTACATGGCAAGACAACTCTAGTTCTAACATCCAAGTCTATTGTCCATCCTGTTATTTCAATCCATAAACCTTAGGTCTTATACTCTTGCATCATCGCATGCACCAAGACCCCCATGGATCATCAAGAATACAATAATTCCATGATATTTCCGTAGCACTACATCCCAAAAGATCAAGTTTCCAAAATCATGTTAGGCGTTAGATCCACTCTCCATGTCTTCTTCTAGGGAAGTGATCTTAGTGTTAGAACAAGAGGCATAAGAATACTGATCATCTTTAAATCATGTTCTTCTTTAGGTTTTACAATGTACACGTATAACACAAACCCTATTCCTCACAAGTGCAATCCCTAGCATCACACAAGAGAAATCTCTCCAATAAAATCCAAAATGTCTTTCTTTCCCCTTATTTTCTCCCATGGTATCTTCATGATCCATAGAATCTAACTCCTAGGGTTTCCTCATGAACCCTATCCTCTCTAATACAGGTAGAAATTCCTCATTTCCTTCAACAAGAAGCTTATGTCACTCAAGCTCTCCCCACTAACAACATTGTCTTTCTTATGGTTTTCAAACCCTAGTCATGTTACATCACACAAGTACATGGTAGGAAAACTCTAATGCTAATCCAAAATCATGTTAGGCGTTAACTCCACTCTCCATGTCTTCTACTAGGGCAGTGACCTTAGTGTTAGAACAAGAGGCATAAAAAGCATCGTCATCTCTAGCATCATTATCTTCTCTAGGTTTTATAATGTACATGTCTAAAACAAACCCTAGTCATCACAAGAGAAATTCCTAGCATCACATGAGAGAAATCTCTCCAAGAACATACAATATGTCTATCTTTCCCCTTATCTCTTCCTATGATAGAATCATGATTTGGAGCATCTAACTCCTACATGGAAATAAAACTCTAGTGCTCACATCCAAGTCTACATGTCCATCACGGTACTTCAATCCTCAAACCCTAGCTCTTATACTTTTGCATCATCTCATGCATCAGGACCCCCATAAATAATCAAGAATACAAGAATTCCATGATCTTTCCCTAACACTACATCCCAAAAGATCAAGGTTCCAAAATCATGTTAGGTGTTAGCTCCAATATCCATGTATTCTACTAGAACATTGATCTTAGTGTTAGAACAAGAGGCATAAGAATCATGATCATCTTTAACATCATGTTCTTCTCTAGTTTTACAATGTACATGTATAAGACAAACCCTAGTTGTCACAAGAGAAATTCATAGCATCACACAACAACAATATCTCCAAGAACATACAAGATGTCTATCTTTCCCCTTATCTTCTCCTGGATATACCCATCATCATGAATCCATATGAATCATCAGTTTTGCGATCCGAGTTATAGTTTTTGTTCATGGCCTGTTGCAAGTAGAACCCTAAGGTCATTCAAGGACAACTTGTGAGTTTGTTCCATGGGGACGAAATGCAAATCAAGAAGCATAATTAGCTTTCATCATCTCCCACATATGTGTTTGTACATTGTGGACATGACCACACTTCCCATGGTCACCCGAGAGATTTAAATTCAAAATTGACCCCCTTGTACAAAATTGACATTGACCCTATTTGAGCAAAACCCTATTTCCATAGATGGTATAATAAGATTGTTTCCAGGTAATTGAAACACAGTAGAAATATTCCCTTGGATGAAACCTGACATTCTAAATCCATTAGAATCGACGGTTTCAAGATATGAGCTACAGTTTTATTCTTTTGAGAATTGCAAGTAGCCCTCTGGGGCCATTCAAGGACAACTTGTGAATTTGCTCTGGGGGAACAAAATCCAAATTGGCCAACATAATTGGGTTCTGTTATCTCCCACATATATGTTTTCCATTGTGCACATGTTCTTGCTACTCATGGTGTCTTGGGATATTTTGTTGGGCCTAGGGACAGTAAGGTAGAATTCGATCAGAATTATGCCTAAGTATAGAGAAGAGCTAAAGAAGAAGAAGAAGGAGCTACGACATAAGTAGAGACAAAAAAAGCAAGAAGAGAAAGGAAGTTGTGAAAGAGGCAGTGAAAGGAAGGAAAAAGAAGAGGAAGAGGTGCCTGTTGCAGCTGCAACATTTTCCCATAATTCTAAAAAATTTAGGACCCTCCTCTACTTTGATTTAGGTGGTTTTTGTTCTCAGTTTTGGTCTATGGATTTTCGGAATGTTTTACAGCGCTTTGAATTGCTATCAATCGAGTTGTTTTTCTCCTTTAATGCTTAGAATGATCCCATCTATAATCAAGCTCATCGTAGCTTTTTGCTTACCCTTCGAAATCATTCTGAATCGGGAGTTAAGTCATTGGTTTTTCTTTTCGCCGTTACGGAGGTTTGCTGCTTTGTATTTCACCGTTGCGGGTGGCTTTCGATTCTTCACCGTTGCGGGTGGAATTTTGTTCTGCGTCGAAAGGGGATGAATATCTCCTTGGCCGACGTTGCGGACGGGTTATTGTTTGGTCTCCGACGTTGCGGACCATGCGGGGTTCTGAGGTTTCGTTTTCTCGTCGATCCGTGTGTATCGGAGCTCGCTAACTTATGTTCCCTCCGCCATTGCGGGCGTGTTCGAGTTTCGGTTTTCCGATGTAGAGCCTCTGGGTGGACGATGTGAGTTACGAACGTTGTTTTTTTATGCATCACCCGACGTTGCGGAAGGGTCCAAGTTGCTGGCCTCCGATCTCAGTCCCCGACGACGCCCGATCATCGTTATTTTTTCACGCGCTTATTCACTGCTAACGGATGAGTTGAGGATGGTAACTGTCCACCGTTGCGGAAGGTCTGGGATTCTCGCCGCCCGATTCACTTTCGTTCCCCGCCCGATACGTCATGTCACACGTGCGACTTTTTTTTATATATACGGGGACGGGATTTGGATTTTTCTATTGTTGTTTTGGGCCCAAGCTGTCGTTTTTCCCGCTGCGCTGTCGATTCCTCTACCCCCGTGGACTATCGTGCCGGTGTTTGCGTCCAGGTGTCAATTGGAAGCTCAACCGTCCTCGCCCTATCAGCTTCACATCGTTACCAGGCAGGCCATTCTTGCCATGCTTTGTTCCATTCAGGATTTGTAGGCTACAGTTAGATGCTGTAGGAAAACCCCGTTTTGCATACGTACAAGGGTTCACCGCCGTTTTGGTTTGTCGTAGTCGTTTTCCTTGCCCGCCCGGCGTGTTGCACCCGCGTATTGAGATTTGCCATTAGGTTAACTGTTTGCGTTGGGAAGGGGGGCGTTTTCTTTAAAGACTCGCATTTTAATCATTGTTGACCTCGGCCTGTTTTTTCCGCCCGCAAGCAGTGTATGAAGGCGCGGTCCAGGCGGTCGTTACGCTGCCTGCACCCAGTGTCCCCATTAAGATGATGAGGCCCTAAGAAGTTTTACGGTGGTTTTTTGGTGGTCGCATGTTTCCCCCCTCTGGTTTTTTCCCGTTTACTCGGTTTCGAACCTCAACTTCTGCCCTCGCCGTCCCGCGCAGTCCGTCGTCCTTGGCTGTCTGAAACCCTAGGTGGCTATGAGGCTGTGTCGCTGTCGTGTTTGCATATTGAAGGTAGTGTGTACAGTGGTTCCAATGAGAGCGTCGTATACCAAGAAATAATGTTGATGCCCGCAGTATATAGCCGCACTGATGTAACTATCTACCCGCGAGCAGCATAGGCTATTGCAGTTTTTATCCTTGATAAAGCCATGTCGTCGAAATGTTTGAGTTTGGAAAGATACATTTGCACCTTGCGTTTAAAATTCATACTTGTGCTTTATGAGTTGTTATCATGGAAAAAATGGCATACTGTGAAATAATGTAAATTTAATGCCAGCCAAATTATGATTGATCAAGTTTTAGTATCATACAGCAGAAGGACATTGCTCATTATATTGTAGTAGTGGACTGAGTCTATTTCGTGCTGGTAGTTCTGATAGTCAGGACATGGCCGGGTTGTGCATACATGTGTTGGTTTCTTTTCTTGCTTGCACATTAACATAGGATATTAGCACATTGCACAGTATTGCATGCTAGTTCAATTCTTCATCCTGAAGGGCTTATGTCTTAATTTCATTACAGTCATGATACACTTGAGAAAGAATAAACTATTGCACAATGTTCGCAAATTCGAATTGCTTAATGTCATAATGTTATACATGGCAGGAAGAACTTACAATGTCCAAAAGGCAGAAAAAGAAGGCCCCTATGGTCGAAGAACAATCAGCAATAGAGGTCGTCGCTCAGACAGAATATATATATGAGGACACCCAATGTGTCTTTGGTGTTGAGCCTGAGTATAAATGGGGTGAGATATACAGACTGATTTCCCGTAGGGAAGTCCCAGACATGGGTCTCGAGGAAGAACCCATTTATGCCAACATAGAAAATCCGTCATCATGAAGGTGGCTACCAGACCAGAGCTGTTCCCATGCTCTGATGTAATGAGATGGATTCTGCCCCATACAAATAACAACACAATTCTTATAGGAAATGTCGAAGGTCAGGGCTATGCTGTATTCATCCCTGGATATGTGGCGTTAGCTTACCACTTGCCAGAACCTCAAGTCTTTCTATCTAATGATTGGCTGGATAACCTCGGGATGGATTTGGTGGAGACCCTGAGGAGAATGCTCTTGCCGGGAAAACTCTATCGACACAGAACAACCGAGGATTATGATACAGCGAGTTTAAGAGCTCCTTACAGATTTATAGCTCTGATGCTAAATAGGATCTTTGGTAGAGCCAATG
>LPNX010009356.1:115023-154302 GCA_001517045.1 Pseudotsuga menziesii | reverse complement strand
CCATCATAGGTTGATTCGCAACTTCTTCTCCTCTCAAGATTGCTCTTTTTTTCCTCTTTCTTTCTCTATCTTTCTCTCTTATTTCTTCGGTGTTGCTTTGATTCCTAGTAGGTATTTCACTCCAATTCTTCTTGCTTCCCATTGTGATAAATATCAACAATCCAAATTCATACTTGCAACAATATGTAAACACAATATTCAATGCTGAATTTGCATTAGAACACAAGCATTGTTTCAAATAGGTTACTCAATTGCGAAGGATAAAATTAGTAACATGTTTATGTTTTATGTTTTATGTTTATATATAATTTATTTAGGAATTTGGGTGGGAAATGAGGTTAGGAAGGTAGTTGGAATGGCATTAATGCCATCAATGCTTAAGTTCATTCCCAGGCATTTTTGTATGATTTTTAACAAAAACAGAACCTCTATCGATGCCGTAGCTCGATCGAGGTTTTCATAATGACCTCGATCGAGCTCCATAACTCAATCGAGGTCCTGAAAAACACAGAATTATCCCTCTTACAGGAAAATCAATGTTTCTTTGTGTCTTCTAGGAGTGTAAGCCATGTCATTCATGGCACATAACTGAGTAGAGTTCACATCGATAGATTCATTACCAAATCATGTATCTATTGAGGTATCATGCATGCATTTTGGAATTCATATGGTTTCTTTTAATTAGTTCTAAAACTTACACTTAGAAAACCTGACAACAACTTCAAAGAAGCTCAAAGAAAAATCCGCAAGGTAAAAAATACAAATCCAAAAATTTCTTAAAAATACACATCCCACACATTGACACGTCCTCTTCAAAAGGGTATCTTTGTTTTTTCAATTTTTGAAATCAGTGAAAAAAAGATGGGATGGACACACATGTGTATAAAATGATGCTGAAATCAGATGTGGTCACTTTCGAAAAATAATAAATAATTGTATATTGTGAAATAAATTAACAAAAAATTATGTAGACCACAGTGCATTTTGTGGAGATCATGCTCATATATATATATTTTAAATTATTAATGTAAGATTGAATTATTTGGGTGGGACATGAGCCACTTATTAACTTCTTCAAATTTTTTAGGTCACACGATTCATTAAATGAAAAATTTCACACATTAAATGACATTGGAATATTTAAAAAAAAAATTGATTGGGAAGCCAGCATAATATTCTACAATTTTTTTTTTTATTATAAGATGAAATTCACATGGAATATATGCGTTTCGAGGGCTTCTATCTAGCACATGAGTAAACAATCAGGTTTTCATCACCAAATTTGGCCAAAAAGTGTTACCCACCTTAATTCATTTACCCAGAGATTACCAGTCCCTATAATCCATAGCAAAAAGGAGTAGCTGGAAGAAAGAATAGATCCATCATGGAAGTAGACAGAGAAATTATCCATGATTAAGATATTCCTATGCATATATGGTCATAAGAAATAAGAACCAAAGTCTATGTACAGAATATAATTTCTCATAGTTCTCTTGGAAACGAAACCCCAGAAGAAATGTTCACTGGTGAAAATCCTGAAGTAAGCCACCTAATGATATTTGGTTGTTCTGTATACCTACATGTTCCAAAAGAGAAAAGATCAAAGTTGGAACCTTCAGGAAACAAGGGAATATTTGTTGGATATAATGAACAATCAAAAGCTTATAGAATTTATATTCTAGGATTCCACCAGATCAATATCAATAGAGATGTTACAATTGATGAAGATGCAGCCTTCACCAAATCTAGAAAGATCCTTGCAGATGAGGATCGTGAAGAAGAGAAGGAGGCTCCTAGAGCCACATAAGTTATCAAACCACTAATTAGAGACATTGAAGAAGTTCCTATACAAGAATATCATGACCTTGAAGAACCTCAAGGACTTATTGAAACACCCCATAAGATGATCTCAACAAAAAGAAGACCAGCTTGTGCTCGTGATGTAATCAAGGAAGCAAAAAGATATGGTGCACCAAAAGGAAGCAAAAGACAAAGAATCCCTTCAAAATATGTGGCAGTAATGACAAATCTTATTAATGAAGAACCCACATGTTTTGAAGAATCCTCAAAGAAGAATAAATGGATACGAGTGTTGGAATAATCAAAACCCATTCCAATACTTAGTATAAAATAATTAATCTTTTTTATTAATTTCCTAGGTCCTACACTAGCTAGTTTGTACCCAATTCCATTTATGTGGTCAAACTTTCCAAAAATGACTCCTGGAGCACTTTGGAAAGATTATGGATAAGATATTTCGAACTAACAAACTGTTCAGTTTAGTAAGTGCGCATTCCTTCCTTATCCAGCTTTTCTATCTGTTACACTAAAATATTGTCCTCTTGATCCACGTGTCAACCCTTTGCTTAATCCCCAAATTTCTCTCTGATAAACTTGATTTATAGTGAGGTTGTTATTTCCTTTTTTCCCTCTTTAGGAAGGTCGAAACTCTTTCCCTTCATTATAGGTGTGCCGATGGCGCTCTTTTCCTTTATTCTAGGTGCACCACTGTCGACGATTTGTCTCCCACTGCTAGGTGCACCGACGATGCTCTTTCCTTTCATGGAAGGTGCGCTAGTGGTGTTTTGAGGGAAAAAATGGCGATTCGAGAACCTACTCAAAGGTGTATGAGGTGGATTTCTATCCCTATCATCCTTTGGGAGGCTTACTATCTTACTTTGGAGTCTTTGGCTTGGATTTTTGGATGGAAGATTGCAGCGTTAAGACTAGGTTGTGATGTTCTCTCTTATATAATTCTATGTATCTCATTGATTACATTAAGACAAATCTCTTTCCATAAATGTTATTGTGTTACTAATGTTTAGATATTTCTTCCTTAACTATTATATTATATTAATTCATGTTTAGATACACACGTATGGTTCGCTTGTTTCCACTTGCTTTACAGGGTTTTGCAGCCGAAGATCTAAAGGTTCTGAAGCTTGGATCAACAAAGAGAGAACATGATTTGCATATTGCAAGTAAGCGATCTATATGTTGAATTGAATTTCTATTTGATATAGGAAATTAGATTTTATTATGTACTTCATTTTTTCTAAATCCACTTGGACTAGGGAGAACTAGCTTGAGTCCACTTGAGTAGATTTATCCGATAACACTATCTTTTCTACAGTTTTAAGGTAGTCTTCCTTATTTTTTGCAACAAATCGCCTCCCTTATTTTCCTCATTTAAAAGAATGATAAAGTCCACTTTCCATCACTTATCAGTTGTACCTACTCATTCAACAAATTCATGAGCATATTAACTATTTTGGATAGTTCTTTATGCACATATGGGGGGTTTTAACTAGTTTAGTAAGCCTGCGTTTGTACTGATTCGAATAGAATATTTGAGATTTCAAATTATTGGAGTATCTATATGATGAGAAGCTTATATCTATTTAATGATTTCTGGTATAAATTAACATCAACAATAGTTTTTTGTATTCATCTGATTCAGTCTCCTTTTGTGTGTTTCTTGCATATTTTTCAAGCAATTTTGTGAGTTCAACTGATCTAAGCTTGGTATTAATTTCCACATGCTATAAAATCCTTGGTAGCTTGATTTTTATCCTCTTCAAATTGAATTTGCAGGGTCGACATCACTCATTGGGAGCACATTCTATCTATTCAAGGGTGTAGTTGCTGAAGAATGGATCAATCTCAACAAATCATCTTAACTCCATTCAACTATTTCGAATGGAAGGAAAGGATGGAGATTATGATGATGAGTAAATTTCTCTACATAGTGACCATGGAAATTGAAGCAGAGCCTAATGCACTGGATGAGAAGATAAAATTGCATAATAGGATAGATGAGGTGTATGGTATCTTATGTCTCAACATTTCCAGAGACCTTCTATTTCATCATGATGGATTGTTGTCTCCAAATGAAGTATGGGAGAATATCCAAACTTTATTTTGGAAGATAGATAATATGAGGCGTCATCAAATAGAGAACAATTTGATTTCACTGACTCCAAGCAGCTTTGAATCCTTGCAAGTCTACTTTTCCAAATTCAAATCATCGGTTTTGCAGCTAAAACAGTGTTGTATTGACAAAGAAGATGAACAAATAGTATTGGCCATACTTTCGAAGCTTAGCCCTGACTACTTAGTATTTTTTTCGACATTCCATGCCTCCAAGTTGACATTTCAAAACTAGAAGATTTCATGGAATCCTTGACTCATGAGTAAGACAAATTGGTCTTGATGGGAACCATCAAACCTTGCAAATATCAATATTTCGTTACTGGAGATTCCAAGGTTGATTCTTAAGGTAAGAAGAAGGATAAGAAACCCCCAAATAAAAAAGGAGACAATTCCAAGTCTCATGAGGAGTCCACAAACTCTAAGAAGAAGAAATTTCAGAAGAAGAAAGGTAAAGGTGAAGGTAGCAAGTGCGCATTCTGTGGTAAGGAATTTCATCATGAGAGCTCTTGCATGAAGAAGCCTATTGATATTCCGACTCAAATCCTAGAGAAGAAAAACATATCCCTTCATGATGGAGCAAATAAGAAGGAAGGAGGATCCAATTTCAAATACAAGGAGAGAGCTCATGCCCTTGTTGCAAGTGCCGTAAGATCTCATCCTGTTATCATTGATTCTGGAGCTTCTAGGAACATGGTTTCAACAAAGGAGGTATTATCATATATTGATTATTCAAAATGTCCAAAGGTTTCACTGGGAGACAACTTAGAAACTAAAAGTAAGGGTAAAGGTAGCATTTATTTTGACCATGGTTCCTTCAATAATGTCTTGTATGTCCGAGGTCTTGTTTCTAATATATTGTCAGTATACCATATGACCCACACTGGGTCTCCTAAGAAGGTTTTTGTCTCTCCCAATGAAGTTTAAATCTCTGATATTGTGAATGGTAGATTCATTGCTAAATGTTTTGTGGATCATAGTTCAAAAGTATATAGGTCTCACACTTCATGTCTTTCTCTAACTCATCTGCTCTCCTCACCCATACCAATGAATCAAGCAAACTTCAACATCATCATTGAGATCTTCATCATCATCATCATCATCATCATCATCTTCATCATCATCATCATCATCATCATCGTCACCATCATGTTCATCATCATCGTATTCATCATCACGATCATCATGATCATGATCATGATCATCATCATGTTGATCGTCCTCATCTTCATGATCATCATGATCATCATCATCCTCATCATCATCTTCATCATCGTCGACATCATCATCATACATGAGACCAAATATTATTATGGTTGTAGTAGTTGAATATCATAATCAAGAAAAATCTTATAATTTTATTTACATTTTATGCTTTATTATTATATGTTGCTACCTTTATTTAAAAACACTACAAAAAATTACACATTTTTAATTTATATATGTTTTTTTTTGTGAGTAAGCAACTTGTATGAACTTGATATATATTATTTGAAATTTGCAACATGTTCAGTTGAAGAAAAGAATTAACAACTACTAAAATACATATACATAACAATAAAGTGTTGTATTCAAAATTAATAATTTAATTAAGATGTATACATTTTCTATTATCCTTAAAATTGCCCATATTTTTTTTTTTACTTGAAATTCACCACCATGCTATTCCTCCTCTTGGAATCAAAGGTGTCCCATAGGAATTCCTAGGACAGGATCCCAACACTTATGAGGCCCTAGCAATCACCCAATGCCATTAGAATAGAACCCCCATGACAAACCCTTGCCAATATTTGTTTTTCTATAAAGATGTAAGATAAGGTACATATATTCAATTAAATGGATATATTTTAAAAAAATGTAAAATAAAGTAAAGATATCCAATTAAATGGTTACATTACTTGGATTAATGACTATTTTAGGAATACATAAAAATAATTTTGCATGTAACATATAAGTCACTAAAAAATGTTATTGACCTATACTACTTGGAACAAGGTCCACCCTTTGCCACACTAAATAACAAAGAACTTTATGTTAAATTGGACATGAGTACCCTCCCTCTTGGTATTATGTTAAATGCGACCCTAAGACATAGGACTATTTGAAACAATTTACAAAAATAGAAGGCGTAGGAATTTTTGAAACAATTTACAAAACCATAGGATTAGTTCAAACAATTTATAAAATTGAAAGGAAGACTATGTATTGGAAGTATAAAAATTAAAAATTAAAAAATGTTGATTGACAATGGTGTTTATTTGATAAAGTGGATATGGAGCTTGCTAGGGTTTTTATGTTATTATTCCTTTATGAGAATATATTTTATTTTGACAATAATAATAAAATTAGACATTTAAACTCGATTATTTAGAATTCATTATTAAATTTAATTGTTGGCAAGAAAGTTTCCAAATATTATGAAACAAAATAAAAAATGTAGATAATTCGCAAGACAAATTATGTTATGTTCATAATTTCAACAACAAAATTTTGTTTTATGCCCATTGTATAATTTTTCAGACAAACTATATTCCGTTCTTAATTTCAAGAATAAAATTGTGTTATGTGTTCTATGTATGGCTAGCTAGAGTGGGTGGAGTGTATATATAGTTGGTAGCCTACGAAGCTTTGCACCTTAGTTTTTGTAATCCCTCTCCAAAAAAAACTTATTCAAAAACCCTCAATAAATTCAAGTTGAGTATATAATCCCATACCCTTATTAATAAACCATTAATACATCTATATTTTAGCTTACTATTAAGAATGTCATTAAACATTTCAAGCATTTTAGATTATCCAAACTTGTAAGATTTATTCAAATTTATTAGTAAACATTTCAACCAGGGTTAGTAATATCTGGATTTTCGTCGATCTCATTTGGATTTGGGATAAGCAGTCACGATAAAGGGATAAACGTCCACTAGAAGGGATAAACCATGACATAGTTGATGTCTGAACCAGAGAAGAAGGAAGTATGAACCTATCACGCGCCAAAAGAGGAGGTGACCCACAAATTACTGAAGCCTTGCGGTTGTTCACCTAGAGGAGACCCACATACTTCTACACCCAGTTCTATGCCCAGAGGAGATCGAGACCACAACTAAAAAGGAGACCGAGATGTCTTCAGTAAGTTGAAATATCAACCAAAACACTTAATATTCGAAATTTTTTTATGTGCATAACACATAAAAAGGAATATTGCTTAACTTCAGAGAAATGCATTGCGTAGACTATGACCGTTTGAAAAATGAATTAACTCCTTCTTCGTAGAGAAAATAGATTTTATTTTTTATTTTTTGGGGGTTTGCAGATGCATTGGGACAACTAGGGTGAAATAGGGGTTTCCTGAGTGTTTAGGGGTTTGGAAATGCATTGGGAGAATAAAATTCGGGCTTAGTCAAGTCATTTGTTGACTGGTCCTTCACCATCAAAAAATCCTCAGACTGTCCCAACAATTTCTTTCATTCTTCTATCTACAGTAACCATGGAGGATAACCCCAAAAAGATCTTCTGTTGTAGAAGTTCGGGTCCGAGGAAACCTCTTTCAAGCTTGACAAATTTCCTCGGAGAGCAACCCAAGATTCCTCATAGGCCAACGGATTTTTCAACTCTTTTTGAAGGAGAAATCAAGTATCTTTATACTGGTTTTTTTTTAGTAATTTTACTGAGCCGACTTGCAAGAGTTTTGATTTCCTTTTATATATTTTTTAATGCGAAGAATGAGGGTTAGCCGAGTTCATTATTTTCATCCTTAAATTTCTTTTGCACAGTTTGAGGGATTCTCGAAAGTTAAACTTTTAACAACAGGTTGCCTCTTTCAAGTTCACGGATTTCTTTTGCTGGAGACAGGAAATGATAGCCATCAAAGAACATACAACTTCATTCCAGGATAGAGGATAATGGAATAAGAAAGCTCTCTAGAAAAAAATACATGTTATATCTTTCCCCGTCAATGCCTTCCAAGAAACATTATGGATTTTGTCTTGGACATATGATCAAGGTAGGTTAGAGAGATTTTAATAAGGCATGGAAAAAAGGTAACATTTCAACAAATTACACGAGGAAAAAAAATCCTCCCATGGATCCCCTTTCCTCTTTGCCTTTTGTGGACTCATAACCCCCTTGCGCTCTTGCATTTTGGTGGTTATTATATTATCTATTGTGCTTTGGTTTTACAACATTTAAACATAACACCACAACCAAGCCCATAAATTGAAATCTTAACCATTAGCTAGTCAGGTCATTTCCTAGAGCTCTCAGCTGGGAATATTTACAAATCAATTCACACACACACACACACACATATCTGTGTGTGTGTGTGTGTGTGTGTGTGTGTGTGTGTATTATGGTGTCATTACAAATCAACTCATACCTCCAAATGTGACACCGGTCCAAATAACAACACCATTAAAATATTTAATTAATATAATATTATAACTAATATAATATTATAGCTCAGTGCATTCGATTGGTTAAAAGCTGGATGTTACAGATATATAGTCAATAAAGAGTCTCATGATTCATATACCTTACCACAACTAGTGTACATTCAAGTTATGTTTTCGACATTGTAACAAGATTCAATATTTTAGGTTTTCCTGAGAGCTATTCATTGCAATTTTCATTATAGTCTTAGTATGTGCCCAATGATAACTTTAAGTTGATCAATTGCACAAATTCAGACTAAGCAGGTGGCATAGATGAAATGAAATTTACCACAAGTTATTCATTCAGCATGGGATCAAGGGTGATTTCATGGGCTAGCAAAAAGAAACCAACCATTGCATCATCCTCCACAGAAAAGTGGTACAATGCAGCAACAACTGCGTCTAGTGAAGACATATGGATTAGAGGATTCTTAGGGACTTGAGCCTAGATACTAGAATCAACTTAGACCACACCTCTCTTTAGAAATAATCAAAATTTTTATCCAACTTAAAGGATAAATTATTTCATATTGAGACCAAGCACATTGAGGTTAATCATCACCACATCAAACAACTATTAAGTCTCTCAAGATTGCCTAGAAAGATTTTTCACTTGAAGAGCAGCAATCATTTTCAAAAGTATTGAACAGGGTGAAATCTTCTCCAGATTTAGTTGATTGACTTCCTCGTCGAGGAACATCCGCAGATTTAATATGTTCTACCTTCATGGCCTTCCACCATTGCAAAATCATGTGTACTTGGAAGTTATGAACCCTCTTGGAACTGGAAAAAACATCATTATTAATCCATTTGTAAGAATCTATGGATTTCAATCAAAATAGTAGCACATTAGCAAATGGATACAACTTAAAATATATATAATAGATTATAGGAGCAACATTTTCCTGTTTGATGGATGAGATTACAGAAAAAATTCAGTGTCACTTTCCACACCTATTTTCAAAAATATTTTGGAGCATCCTGATAGAGGATAGAGGATGAAAACCCTACAAAGAAGATATTAACCAAGATTAAGGCAACTACCTGTTGATTTGATGGACCATGAAAGAATAACCCCATATTTTACTGGGTCTGGATTATGATGTTATTATATTCGGTATAGGTGTTAAAAGGTCAAAGACTTCATTTGAAGAGGTCTAGGGATATATTCTAATAATGAGGCGGAAAATGAGGATGTAGTTCAACTTTCAAGGCCTTAAATTTGGATTTTTGAAGATTAAAGGAGATAGACCCTATCTTCCTTTGACATAGTCTGTATTGATGCTCAAAAAAAAATATTAAAGTCACTTTCGAAGTTAGGCATAGGGCTCTTTGTTGGGATGGTTTATTTTAGCATGGGGTGTTTTGGGTGGATTTGAGTTGCATTTAGGCTGTTGTGGTTGTCTAACCTTCATATTGTATGAGTCCCTACACTTATGATTTTCATCACAAAGCGTGTTGACAAGTTGATGAAGCTGCAGGATGTCTTGGGTGCTTGATGCTAGAGTTATGGTTCCTGTTGTGATGATGCCCTAGTTGGTGATTGGTTGATGGATCCCCATGATATATTGGTGTATTGATCTTGACATGCTCTCTTTTTGGTAATATCGGAATGCTTGAGTATCTTTCCTTAGAATTCATCTAACACTTTGTGCTTTCATGGAATGGGAACCAATCAACTAAGGGTTTCCCTAAGTTTTAAATTGTTAATCATTGCTCCTTGATGAAGTATTTCCTATGCAATGTTTGACAGTATGGTTATTAATGTGGTCATGTGAGTTTGATGCCTCCGAGCTAGAACACTAGGAAATGATGGTGAAATTCACTCATATGTCATTTTCTCATGACACATTTATCATGTTCTCATGGAGTGCGCTAGAATTTTGGTTTGATTTGGCATCTTGATGACATGGATTATCATTTTTTATGAAGTACTAGGATTATTGCATGGTAAATATGGTATTTGGACTCTGGAGTATTTTCTATTGGGGTGCTCTAGCTCATTGGATGTGATTCACACTTATGGATGACTCATTGTTGATCTTGCATGGAGCGCCCTTCTTTCTAGCACATGTTTGGTGGAATTACACATTTTCCATGGAGAACCCTTGCTTCAAGGAACTTGGATGGCCTCTTGACTATATAATTACATTTGCTAGTGTACTGTGGAATTCTCCCCTTAGTCTTCTCTCTTGACACATTTTGATGCATGGTTTCCCTCTATTGCTTAGAGAATGGGTTGACCCCTTCATGAGATTGGTTGAGTATTGTGGGTGGGGTGAAGGTCCAGGGGATTGCACTTAATTTGATGCCACTATCTTTATTGGTGAACTCCTTATTCCATGGAGCTATCTTTTTCACATGTATTGACAAGTTGGCACTTGATATTGAGCTTGTTACTGCCTAAAACATACTTCACTATAGAAAAGTTTCCCAACCACTAGGTTTGTTCTTGAGGGGAAACTATGAGTTTGGAACACACTGTCACCTCGATTCCCAACTCCTTCGTTTAGAACCAACTCCCAAAGGTCTAGTGGGGTGGTCCCTATTTACTAAGTTTTTGAAGGTTTTGTTTTAATTAGGAGTTAAAATTGATTAAGTTTTACTTAAATTCAATGACAAGCAATTGTGCAAAAATGCAAAGATTTTTCAATGATAGGCGAACCTTGTTTTGAAAATAAATCAAATACAATTACAAGAAAGAAATAATAATTTACAAAACAAGTTCCTACTCTATTTGGGATATGGAGTCACACTCTATGAAATTAAACTTTAAATCAATTGAGTAGCCAATATTTACATTCACAATGCTAAAATGAACCTTCTACAAAATCAATAAACAATGAACATGTGCTTGATTGCAATTGTAAATTTGGAATTTGAAATATTGTGCTCTTGGAAAATAAAGAATCTTAAACAACAATGCTTTGAAAGTAAAAGTGAGAATGAAACAATAGATTGCTATGTTTTGCAAATGGTCCTATAAATTTTAGTTATTTTTTAGGTCTCACTTAAACTTAGGGGAATTAATGTGTGAAACAATGAAAGTACAACCTAACTAATCTGCCTACTCCAAACACTTATCTCTTTTGATTTCAAAGATATTGTTGGGTGGTCAACAAGATAACACAAGGTTCCCTTCTAGCTCCATAAGTCAATCCCCAAACCTATTTGCAGATTTGGAGCTAGATTTTGGGATATTCAAGGCTATCATTTTGCATTATAAGGTGGTTGTCATGTACTATTTATTTCTTTTCCTACCTAAAAAATACTTCTGCTAATATAGCGTTTATTAGCCATAATAGGAGGGCTGTGAAGAGTGATGTGTTTGTCCTCTTAAGACTTGATAATATCTGGACTGAATTGTGCAATGCATGGAATGATTATTCAATGGAAACTTGTCTCTTTATTGGATATATTCAACTTTAATGTTATAATTTGAGGCACATATATAATGGAATTGATGTAGTATATTTTTGAGCTCTGTGCATTGGCTGTAAGTGTAAATTACAGAACTCTTATGTCCAAGCCTTAAAAATATTGTGAAAAAACCATGACATGCCTAATAAGGGATTTTGGCTCAAGTGAAAGATACAGTTTTTCTAAGACAGTGAATGAGGAGTTCAACAATCAACACCATTGATATTGGTTTACACAGAGGGCTTCATGCTTTTTATTCAATGCCATTCCCATATTCTCATACATGATAGAATCCAAGGAAAAAGCTACAATCTGCCAATCCTGCATTCATAAAAAAGTGTTGTCTACTGAATTCCTGCTCTCCATGTGATTGTTGATGAGGTTGGAACCACTATCAAAACCCTAAGTCCTTCTCATATGGAATCAAACCCTAGCACTTCAATTATCCTCTAGGTTTTTTCTTTCAAAAACCCCAACCCTTCAAGTATCTTCTAGGTTATGTCTTTCACAAACCCTAGCACCTTCCTTCCTTGCATAAAGACAAGTATAAACACTCCAAGCAAGGTTTTCTTCAAGTTACAATTCATCCAATCAACTCCGCATGAAAAGGCCCTTTGCTCACATGTGGTATCATTTAAGAAGAGGAGAACTCTGCATTTGATGCTCTTTGTCCATGCATCTCTAGGTCACACCACTCCAAGAAGCCTTCCAAGTCATCTAATAAAGAGTGCTCATGTTAGGAGAGGAAAAGTGGCATGTTGGTGAACATGTCAAGCACATTTTAACTCTTCAAGGATAACGTCCTAAGGTTTTGGCTTCATTTTATTAATTTTTGTTTTGGTGGTATTTGGATGAAAACCTACAAAATAATAACAGATCCTCATTTGCATTGTGTTTCTTCCAAAAGAATAACAGATAATCATCATAGTTTCACCCCATAAGCAAGTAAGCTTTGTTAAAAAATACATCATAGTTTCACCCAATAAGCAAGTAAACTTTGTTTCAGAAAGAGAAATTCTAAGAATCCTTTAAAAAAAATTGATAGTAAAATATATATGATATTTTGTGAAGACCTTCAACACAACGTTAAGTAAATTGTCAAAGAACTTGAAGAAGGTTTATTAAGAATGGTTAAAACAGGTTAAATTCTTGATTTTTTATATAATCAAATATATAAATTAAGTAGATTATCAAAGATTTCCGAGAATGTTTATTAATTTTTTTGAATTTTTAAAACATATTATTTAAAATGCTTGATTTGTTATATAATCAAATATAAAATAAATTATGAATTGTATGTTTGTTTTTTCAAATTTTAAAAATATATTTTTCACTTAGTCATATATAGAAAAAGAAATTATTTAAAATATTTGATTTCTTATATAATCAAATATAAAATAAATTATGAATTGTATGTTTGTTTTTTCAAATTTTAAAAATATATTTTTCACTTAGTCATATATAGAAAAAGAAATTATTTAAAATATTTGATTTCTTATATAATCAAATATATAAATTATATATTTTTTTCAGTTTTATAAAAAAATATTTTTCACTTTGGTATATATAAAATTAAAAATTCTTAAAACAAGTTATTTAAAATATTTGATCTTTTATATAAGGGTGTATGCAAGAAGTCGAGGGACCTTTTAGATGCAATCCTATTTTTCGGAAACACGCTCATGATACATTAAAACACAACGTGCTCACGTTATGTAATGCTTGGTTTGGTTAATCTCGATCCTGACATGCCATATGACACGTAAGTTAGGCTAGGCAAAACACGCACCTGTTTAATAGTTACAAAACGTGCATGCATTTTATAGTTACAAAACACACATGTTATGGAGAAGCAAAATGCGCACACATTATGGAGAAGCAAAACGTGCACGCATTTTGGAGAAGCAAAACACGCATGCATTTTAGAGAAGCAAAACATGCACGGATTATGCAGAACCACAAAAAGTGGTTTTAGTGCATGGCTAGGGAAATGAATAAAAACAATAGTTTAAGTCATCAAGACTTAAGACCTATAGTAATATTTTAACATCGCCAAGAACAACATCTCAAACAACCATGCCTAACCTCCCAAGAGCATAATTTTTCTTTGTGTTGTAATATGGAGCCCATCAGGAGGTTTTAAGGACTATGTATGGGTCATAGTCCCTTGACCATGCTCGAGGGAGGAAACTCAATAGTTATTCCCTAAAGGTATTTTTTAAGGCTTGGTTTCATTTACCTTGAAATGGGGATACTAGTTCCATTAGAACATTTTTAGCACTAAGTACAATTATTAGGCCCCTTCACATGGGTAGGGGGAAAAACTTGGTCCTTAGGCCTTAAATGAAGTTGTTAACCATTTAGGGCCAAAATTGATGCCTCCAACCACCACACATGATATTAAAAGTGAATCATTTGAATCTTAATCGGGATATGCATGCCATCATCATTTGTTGAGCTCTAGGTATGCATCTCAAGGCCATAAACATGGTCAGGGGAGGAAACTATGGCCTTAGGCCCTAACTAAAGATTCTAGTCATCTAGGGATAGGAAGGATGCCTTAAAAAATTACACATGACATCTCATAGATATATTTGGAATATGAATATGGATGTTAGTATAATTAGGTGGTTTTGAGCTGCAGGTTTGGGACCTATGAGACATGAATGAGGGGATATGCTCGTTCCTTAGGCCATAATAGAATATTTGAGGCACCCATGTTAATGAAAAACTCCTTGAAGCACCACAGATGACCTACTCAATTTATGCTTGGTCTCCAAGAAAATATGCTAATGCCTTTAAGAGGTTTTGAGTATTAGATATGGGTATTAAGGCCTCAACATGGTAAAGGGAGAAAATACAAGGCTCGATCCCTAAATAATATTTTTAGCATCGATGGATACACATGTGCCTTACTCACTATCCCTCTATGCCTTACTCACTATCCCTCCCTGCCTTTGTATTTCCATCTCTCACTATCTCTGTGTGTATGTGTGTGTGTCTTTCCCCCTTCTATCCCTCACAACCTCCCTCTCTCTCTATATATATCTATGTGTGTATGTGTCCCTCCCTCACTCCCCATATATCAAAACCTCTCTCCGCCTTATTTATACCTCCCTCACTATCCCTTCCTACATCACTCTCTCTCTATTTCTCCCCCTCCCCCCTCTCTTGTTGTTTCTCACACCTCCCCCCCCCTCTCTCCCACACAATCTCTCTCTCTCTCTCTCTCTCTCTCTCTCTGTATATATATATATATATATATATATATATGTATGTATGTATGTATGTATGTATGTATGTATGTATGTATGTATGTATGTATGTATGTGTCCCTCCCTCCACCACTCTCTCTTTATCACTCACCCCTCCCCCCTCTCTCTCTATCGCTCACCCTCTCTCTCTCTCTTTGTGTGTGTGTGTATCCCCTCCCCTTCTCTCTTTATATCTCTATGTGTTTGTGTCACTCCCTCACCCCCCCTCTCTCATAGTATATCTCCACCTTCTATATACCTCCCTCACTATCCCTCCCTCCATATCACTCTCTAGATCATTCACGCCCCCTCCCTCTTTGTCGCTCACCCATCCTCCCTTCTCTCCCACACAATCTCTGTGTGTGTGTGTGTGTGTGTATCCCTCCCTCACTTGCCATGTCTCATAATATCTCTCCACCCTCTCTCTACTTCCCTCACTATCCTTCCCTCCATCACTCTCTCTCTATTTCTCACCCCTCCCCCTCTCCCTATATCGCTCACCCATCCCCCTATCTCCCACATAATCTTTGTGTGTGTGTTTTTGTGCGTCACCTTCTCTCACAAACTCCCTCTGTCTCTCCCTATCTCTCCACCTTCTATTTACCTCCATCTATAAATATCTCCCTCCCTTCTCCCTTAATTACCAGCCCTCTGTGCAATTATCCCTCTCTCTCCTTCTCTCTCTGTCTCAACTTGTATCCCTCCCTCCTTATCTCTTTTCACCCTCCCTATCCATGTTTCTCTCTTCCAAAACCTCCCTCTCTCTCCATCTCTCAACCCTCCACCCTCTGTCTTTGACACCATCTCTCTCTCTCTCTCTCTCTCTCTCTCTCTCTCTCTCTCTCTCTCTCCATGTGTTAACCTATCCCTTTCTCTCCTTGTGTCTATCCCCCTATAACCCCTCTCTCACACACACCTTCTATCGCTCCCTCAATATCTCTTTCCTTCACTCTATTTCCATCCCTCCCTCACCCCCCCTCCTTCCTCTATATTTTATTGTCTCTCACACACTCTAACCATCATTATCTCTCTCTCTCTTCTTCTTTTATGTTTTCAACTTATCCCTTCTCCTCAACCCCCTACCTCATTATGACCCCTCGTTAGAGGAAATTTCAACTCAAAATGGGCCTTTTAACCATAATTCAAATTCCATGGCATCATTTTTTTTTCTACTGGGGGAATCAGTAACTAGGTGGTTCTGGTACTCGCATAACACGGGGTCCATTCCCGTTGGCTGCCACTATAACCCCGGGTGTGTCCACACAGCCCGCAAGCATGGGGCATGAATAAGTCTAGGTGAGATTTGAACTTGAGGCCTCCTTTACAACATTCCTTCATTTACACGGCACTTGCCAGTCAGTCTACACCCATGTGGACTTGATATAAATTAGCAATTCCATGGTATCATGTGTGAGCCAATGAAATTGATTTAAACTTGAAATACCGTATAGGTCTTAAAAAAAAATTTAATATAAATTTGGGGATAGGTATCATAAAAAAACTACTTTTTTTGTTTTTATTTTCGACATATCTCCTTGTGATTTTACTCAAATTTCGATCGAGAGAGCTCGTTGGATGCGAAATCAAATTCTGCATCCAACGAGCTCTCCCAATATAAATTTGAGTGAAATCACAAAGAGATATGTCAAAAATACTAACAATAAAAGTAGTTTTTTTCTTTTCTTCCTCCAAAATTAATATATATATATATATATATATTGTAACTAGGGGAATCGGCAACTAGGGATGGGCTGGTACTCATGTGACATGAGGTCCAGGGATCCAATCCCACTACCACTATACCCCTAGGTGCATCCACAGGGCCCGAACCATGGCGCATGAGTAAATTTGGGGAGGATTTGAACACGGGACCTTCCATTTACAACCAATTTCAAAAATTCCACTTTACCACTTGTTCTGCCCCCCACAAGCAATAAATATTATTTTATTATTTTATTATTTTTCTTAGGAGGCCCATTTTGAGTTGAAATTTCCTCTAATGATTCTCTGTTTTATCGCATTTCATTCCCATCTCTTCAATTCCCCCCTCCTTCCCCTCTCTTCTCCAACACATCCTATTCCTCCTCTAATACTCCATATCCACCTTTCCATTCACCAATCCTCTCTCTCATCAAACCATCACCCACTTCCTCCCCTCCACCTTATCCCCCTTCGTCACTCAAGTCTGGTGTACTGCTTCTAACCCTATACGTCTTCAACACCTCTTCTCCTCCTAATAATTCTCTCAATCCCCACTCCCTTTCACCCTTGTAACCCATAATGTTCCCATTTCATTCATCTTTCTCCACTAAAATTTAAAACATCCTCATATGACCTTAACCCTTCCCCACCCCCTATCAACTATTAACCATCCCCACTTGAACTTTCAACATCTTCCTAGGCCCTTGACCCTTCCCCACCCCCTCTCAACTATTAACAATTCCTGCCTGAACTCCCAACATCCTCCTAGGCCCTTGATCCTTCTGCACCCCCTATAAACTATTATCCATAGATTGATATATTACATATAGTGCTAGATTTTTAGCTCTTCAAAATTCGTGCACGTTATAGAAATACATAACGAGCGCACATTTTGTAGTTCTATAACACACACTCGTTTTGTAGTTATATAACACGCGCGCATTTTGTAGTTCTATAACGTGCACATGTTTTCCACTTCTACAAGGGCGGGAGATGTAATTTGAATTTAAACATGCCAATTCACTTGCTCGCATGCCACTAATAGTCATATCTGTATGGTTTTGAGTTTGATTTGGTAATACCAAACCTGTGCTATGGTAAATGATAAACCATAGCTAATTGGGCATTTCTTCCATTTTTTGAAGAATTCGTTGTTTAGGCACTCGTTTTTTTTGTAAGTAAAAGTATTCACATTATATTAACAGCATTGAAAGTCCTTACATAACAACATTACTGAGCCTATCATCGTCATATGGAAGATAATAGCACAATCCCTTCCTCCAAAATTCGCGAACCCAAAATCTCTTACCCCATTCCCACATAAACCCAAAAAGAAGATACACACTTGATTTCCATCAAACCCCTTGCCTGCAGGAACAAGCATTCATCCTCCAAGCCATCCCAAGACAAAACATATATAAATTGACATCTTGTGGCAATTATTGTAGGAAAAAACCAAGCCCATAAGCCTTTACAACTTGACTTTACAGAGATCAGAAACAAAAGAAACAAAAAGAGACTAATAACACGACCCTACCCAAACCAGCCATTTAGCTAACATTTAGTAAAATATAAGCAAGGTTCTGCTCACCACCCTAACTGGTACCCTAAAATATCGTTTCGGCACTCCAAGAGGAGGGGAAGGAAAATATTAGAAGCCCGTGCGAGAGATAAAGAAATCCACTTTCGCTTCCACGTGCTGGACAACCGCTGAGATAGAAAAATTCCATGGATACTGAGCGTTATCCCCCTTTTCAACATTTTTCCTATCCCACTCTATCCAACCAACTAAATTATTCATTAGCCAATACACCACCATTGTCTTCTCATATTGACTTACACGTCCAACCGTGTGACCCGGGTCGAGGATCCATTCCTCAACCTTCTTACACTCCTCCCTCAAATTTTGGCTGTCCAACTCTTGCCAAAGATTCTTCTCTGTTTTCATGATGTGGTTTTGGATCTCTAGGGACAGTTCTAGTTCGTAGATATGATATTCCCAAAGAGGTTGTCTTTTCCCCCTCGACAATCGCTCAGGAACCTCTGGTTGATCAGACAACCGTTTACCTCAGCTCTTACCACCCTCCATATTTTTCACACCAACACAATTCAGCAAATTCCAAACTTTAGCACAAGGAGGATAAGGGAAAATAAACAACAATTTCATGTCGCTCGCTCTGCCACCCTGCTTCCTGCTAAATAACATATTCCTTCCCTTAGTCATTATGTTCACACACGAGGCCATGATGCTTCCTTTCCGATCCATTGTCCGTAAATGGATATTTTCATTTCTACATTTAACATTTCCACTTACAAACTTCATATCACTTTGTACCTCCCACCATTGACTAGGCTTATCGTATGAGCACGTCGGATGTTATTAAGGAGGCGCCTGGTCATTACTTAAGATAAGCAATCTCCACCACACATTTCCATGTGCTAGAATGATCTGCCACATGCATGGTGTCCCATCCTGACGTCCACCTAGATATTATCCTTGTCATGTGCTTCAAGAAACTTACACCTATCGTGGTCCATCCCATCCAGGATCATGTCCCAATCCTTTGCTCTTATGGTCCTACGCATGTTATCTCCAAGGTTTTCTAAGTTGTATGCAACTTTGTTTCCTCCCTACCTTACGTGGGAAAACTGTTCAATAACCCATTAATCAGAAGGTTACGCACGATTTCCACCTACCCTTCCAGACACCACGAGGATGCTCCTTAATACTCTGGGTGCCACTCTGCAGTTTGTTTACCATGCTGACGAGAAGTTGTGAGTCACCTTCCACTAACATTGGCATATTTTAGTTTTCCATTACCCATTCCAAACCTTGCAGAATTCCCTCGATTTTCCTAGTGTTGTAGGTCTCCCGGCCTAGGAAGCCATAACTGAAACCTCTCATGGCGCCCCACTTGTCGCGAATAATAAAATTGTAACCCGTTGAACTTGGATTACCCTTAGACGCCCCGTCAAAGTTTAGTTTTGACAGGCGCTCAGGAGGAGAGAGCCATCTATCCAGACTCTGCAGGTTTCGTAGCTTCTCTGCACATTCCCTTATTTTTGTTAGAATACCCCTGAAGCCCTAGACATGCAGGATATGCCTCTCACTACTAGTCGGATCCCAACCGCATTCTCCCATTTTTCCTTAAGAATTGCTTTAGTCATTTTACTAGGAATACAATCCCAGACTCTGCTGACTAGACTATCCTTCTCCCTGAAAATTCCAGAGTTTCGTTCAAGCCATATTTCCCAATATAAGAAACAGAGGGAGAATTTCCCAAAGGAGGTTAAGAATGCGGTTTTGGAAAGGTTTTTTGGGCCATTCCATCATAGATCTGACTGAATTATGTCGTAACATGGCTAAACGATGGAAGATCATTACTCCATGGTCCCAGAGCACTGAATAGAAGTTGCAAGAGTCCAGAAGATGAGCGGAAGTCTCCTCTTCCTATTCACATAGGGAGCACCGATATGGTCCGACCATCCCTCATTTTTGTAATTTTGATCCTGTTAATTTTTTTCCTTAGCACTAGCCAACAAAAAAATGAGATCTCAGGCCATACCTTCTTCTCCCATAAGGTGCTCCAGGTTTTTTCCTCCTAGTCCATATCGCTATGTATCAAAATGGTATAGGCTTCTTTTAAAGAAAAAAACCCTTTCTAAGAGTAAACCCACTGAAGTTTATCATTACCCTCATGCCATCTAATTCTATGGTTTGTTAGTTCCTCTTCCAAACGGTCAACTTCCATCCTTGGACCTAACTATTATAGCTAGGTTCGAGGATCCCAAGAGTGGTAAGAGTTCATGGGTTCCTGGCCCCCCCAAAGATCCTTAACCCTGGAAATGCCTCTGTACCTGCACTCCTCCTGGATGAGTTGGAACTCCCCCCTCTCCCTAGAGGTGGGATTTTTTTCCATGAATCCCCCCATATTCTAGCCATATTTCCGTTTTGAACCTCCCAAAAACTGTGGTCCTGAACCAAGCTTTGACCTTGTCGTGCCATTTTCCAAACACGCTGCCCTGGTTTATCTCTTGAGAATCAGATAAGATCTCGACAGTCCCAACCTTTCGCATATTTTGCATGCCATAATTTGGCCCAGGGTTCCTGGGTGTGAGTTACCCAAAACCACCAGAGTTTCTCCCCAACTACTATGCTTTCCTTTTCTGGGTCAAGAATCCCCATCTCACCTTATGACTTGGGTGTGCAGACTATGTCCCATTTGACCAAGGCCCATTTCTGTGGATCTTGGGTTCCGCTCCAATGAAATTTTCTTTGCATATTCCATAGATCCATCAGAATGAATTTTGGAGCCATCATAGAAGAACAAATATAATTCGGCATTGATTGGAGAACAAAGTTAACCAGAACCAGGCGACCAGACAGGTTTAACAGTCACAACATCCAATTCCCCAGATGTTTATTTATATTATCAAGCATATCAATCTAGGAACCTTTTTTAGCAATGGAGTTGATTAGGGGGATTCAAAGGTATTTGGATGGAAGGGATCTTTCTTGAAACCCTAGGATTCAACAGATATTCTGGCGAGTAACCCTGGGGTGTTGAAAAATAAAAAATTGAGATTTTTTTTCATTGACCTCTAAACCCGAATCTTAGCCAAAAAGTTTCAGACAATGTTTGAAACTTCCATCCTCCTGAATAGAGGGATGCCCCTTAAGCATAGTTTCATCAAAATATTTCTGGTGGGTTTGTTTCTCCCCTCTAGTGGTCACCCTTAATCCTCTTATGGAATTGGTATCTCTTAGGGTCGAAATAGATCTCCCCAACCCTTCATCCATGAGAATAAACAAAAACGACGACAGGGGATCCCCTTGTCAAATGCCTCTTGAGGGTTTAATGATTCCGTAGGGAACCCCGTTCACAAGGATGAAGAAAAAAATCGAATAAACCAAATTCATAACCCAGTTAATCTAGTTCCGATTAAAACCAAAAGCTCCAAGCATTTTCCTAATAAATTTCCAATTCAATTTGTCATAAGTTTTTGCAATATCTAATTTGACCAACATACCTAGGCTTCTTTTTTATTTTTAGAGAGCGTAAAATTTTGTCAACTAGAATAATCCAATTCGATATCTATCTTCCTTCCATAAAACCCGACTGCTCTAGAGATATAAGAGCTAGCATAATCGGTTTTATTTTATTTGATTTGACTTTAGTAATAATTTATTAGATGAAATTACACAAACTGATAGGCCTAAATTTATCAGGGGTATCCACTCCTTCACATTTGCGGATTAAGTTTAGGAAGGTGGCATTCTGCGCAGAAAGAATGCGGCCCGAAGTCCTGGAATATTCCACTATTCTCCACACATCCATTTTGACCATATCCCAGAAATGATGGAAAATTTGACTCTAAAACCATTCGTACCCGAGCACGTCCCTTCCTTCATTTGAAAAACTGCTTCCTGCACCTATTTTAGAGTGATGGTTTTGATTAGTAACTGATTCCGTTCATTGGAAACCAGAGTCAGGATGCCTCTGGTAATAGCTTCTATATCCTAGAAGTGAGAGTTTAAGATAGCTTCAATGTCTTCTCTCATCTACACCCTTTTTCCCCTTTCATTTTTGAGTGAAAAGATCTTAGTTTGAAATCTGTTCTGGATAACTGAATGGTGAAAAATATTTGTGTTTTTCTCTCCTTGGAGCCATCGAATTCTGGACTTTTTCCACTACAAAGTTTCCTCCTACTTCTCCCTTTCTTCTATCTTAGCTTCCAAAATTCTCTCTTCCTCTTTCAAGGCCAGATAATATCCTCCATTTGTCCCAATAGCCTGGATCTCCTGGAGACGGATTTCCAGGCTACATCCATGGAGGTGGGTTACAATTTTTGGCAAGACGAATTCGGAAAAAACAAAAAAACGTAGCTCAATCGAGCTTTTATTAAACTCTCAATCGAGGTCTTAACAGCTTGATCGAGGGTTTATTAGACCCTTGATCGATATTTTATTAAACGCCTGATCGAGCTTATGATAAGCCCTCAGTCAATGGTTCAAGACCTCGATTGAGAGTTAAATAAACGCTCGATCGAGGGTTAAAAAAGACCTCGATTAAGCATCTTTAACTGCCTATAAATAGGCAACAAACCCGTAATGTTATTCACTTCATTTGTTGAATATGGGTCGCAGAGTAATTGGGTTATAGATGTGATTAATCACATCTATGATTCCAATCAATCACATCTATAACACCAATTACTCCACAACTACTATTTAACATAAAATCTAGGGGAAACCCACTGCCCCTAGTAGTGCTCCATTACAGTTCTATTTTGTCATTTGAATTAGTTTAATGAAAATTAAAAAACTTTTAACAATCAATTTCTCAAACCATTGGCCCCATGGCGGTTTGTAAAATGAAGGTGGTTTGGCAATGTCATGGTTTTTTTTTGTTTAATTTTCTAAGAGATTTATTATTTGCAGAGTTGGCGGAATCCGAATCAAATGATGTTGAAATTCTTTACGTCCCAAAACCACAATCAAGGGTTTATTAGGACCTCAATCGAGGGTTTGGCAAACCCTCAATCGAGGGTTTAGTAAACCCTCGATCTAGGTTTTGTTAAGATCTTGATTGAGGTATTTAAATAGCTCGATCAAGCTCTTGACCTCGATCGACGGCCAGAAAAATAGAGAATTATCCCTCTTACAGGAAAATAAATGTTTCTATGTGTCTTCTAGGGGTGTAAACCCTGCCATTTATGGCACACAACAGAGTGGAGTTAATATTGATAGATTCACCACCGAATCCTCTATCCATTGAGGTATCATGCATGCATTTTGGAATTCATATGGGTTTTTTGTTTCAATTAGTTCTAAAACTTATAGTTAGAAAATCTGACAACAACTTCAAAGCATTTCAAAAAAAAATCCGCAGGGTAAAAAATAGACATCGAAAAATTTCGTAAAAATGCACAGCCCACACATCGACGTGTCCTCTTCAAAAGGGTATCTTCCGTTTTTCGATTTTTGAAAACAGTGAAAAAAAAGCTGGGATGGACACACATGTGTATAAAATGATGTTGAAGTCAGATGTGGTCGCTTTTGAAAAATAATAAATAATTGTATATTGCGAAATAAATTTACAAAAAAATATGCAGACCACAGTGCATTTTTTGTAGATCATGTTCATATATATATATATATATATATTAAATTATTAATGTAAGATTGAATTACTGGGGTTGGACATAAGCCACTTATTAACTTCTTCAAATTTTTAAGGTGACACAGTTCATTAAATGCAAAATTTTACACATTAAATGAAATCGCAATATTTTAAAAAAGATATCATTGGGAAGCCAACATAATATTCTACAATTTGTTTTTTTACTACAAGTCAAAATTCACATGGAACATATGTGTTTCGAGGGCTTCTATCTAGCACATGAGTAAAAAATCAGGTTTTCATCGCCAAATTTGGCCAAAAAGTGTTACCCACTTTCATGGATGCACCCTCCATCTGTATCTTTTCAATGAAGATATTCTCAAACTCTTATTTATTCCACTTTTTTATCTTGGCTTTCAAACCCTTCAAGTTTTGCTGGAAATTATACATACTATGCTCCTGATCCTCCCGCAGTTCTCCCTGCCAGGACTTAATCTTTTCTTCAAAGTCCGGATTCTACAACAAAAAATGTTCAAAACGGAATGACTACTTAAATTGTGATCCTAGCCCACTCCATATAAGTTCAATTGGCCAGTGATCAGATCCCATCCCCAAAAGCGTCACACTATGGATATCACTTCACAAGAATATTATTGATTCTGTGACTAAAAACTGGTCCAATCTTAATGCTATGTGTCGATCCCCAGACCTCTTATTATTCCAGGTAAACCAGCCTTACCCCGGAGTGATTTCTACCAGATCCAAGTCCTCTATGGTTTCCCTAAAACAATAAGAGGTCCAATCTTAATGCTATGTGTCGATCCCCAGACCTCTTATTATTCCAGGTAAACCAGCCTTACCCCGGAGTGATTTCTACCAGATCCAAGTCCTCTATGGTTTCCCTAAAACAATCACATTCTTCCTCCAAACAACGTCTTCCTCCCTTTTTTTCCTCCAAAGAAGTGATTAGGTTAAAATCACCTCCCACCACCTAGTGGGAATTGGGAAAGATCTCCCTCAAACAACTGAGATAGCCAAGGAAATCTCGTTTATCCCCTGCTCTTTGAGGACCGTATACATTTGTCAACATCCCCTTGATAGGAAAACCCACAACCCTAAAATCTATTGTCAACGAGTACCGAGTCCCTTGAAACCCACTCAGGTTATCCCGGGATGGATCCCAAAGGATACCTAGACCTCCAGAAAATCCTCTTGCATCTATCCCCATACTTTCACATCTTTCCCGGATTCTCCCCTTAAGCTCCTAGATCTGATCTGCTAAACACTTCGTTTCTTACAAGAAGATAATAGCTAGGTTTTTCTTCTTGATCTTTTTACTCAGAATTTTATTCTTTCTTGAGCTATTTAAGACTCGAATATTCCAGGAGAGGATCTTCATTGGGAAAACTTACAACCCTAGGGAATATTTGATTATTGGGTATTGTCTCGAATCGACCAACCTCCTTCCTACTTCCACAACCCTTTGTTTGTTTTTTTTTCAGCCTGACTTCCTCCTGTGCTACTCAGCTTTCTTTTTTGTTTCTTTATGAGAGCCCGAGATGATACCCAATAGGTTAGAGGCTCTGGATTTAAAAATAGATTCCTTAAGGAGGCTAACTTGTTGTTGGAGAACATACCCTTTGTATTTCTTTGTGCATGCTTTTTCAATCCCTTCCAGATCCAATTCCCCTAGATCCATATCCTCGACTTCCTCCTCAGATTCTTGTCCTATACTTTCATCTGTGTTATTATTTTCTAGTTCTAACTCTTTTACATGATTTTGGTCAAGATTTTCATTCTCTGGGTTGGGGACCTTATTCATGGTGCTCTTTGTTTCCAAGGTCTCCTCCTCCTTATCTCCCAATACTCTGAAAGAATTTGAGGTAGCAATTTTCTTATGAATTTCTTGATTTTCATGTTTCCGGCTTCCTCTCTTCCAGGATGTGACTTTTGTAAAACCTTGATCAGCTCGATCTCCTTCCTTCCCCGGCTTCAGTTTAGGTTCATTCAGAGGGAATTCCCTGAATAATGACTGTATTCATGACATCTACAACATCTGAAGGGAATTTGTTCATAGTCCAGGGTTTGCGTCGAGTCCTCATCGTTCCATATCATCCTAATTGCTTCCGGCAGTTCCTTAGATAGTTCTATATAAACGCAAATTTGAGCATAGGCAGTGTAACATTGAATCTTTGTTTGTTCAGAGATCTTGATGAATTTACCTAAGCAATTTCCCAAATCTTCCAATATTTATGGGTCCCAATACTCATTGGGAAGAGAGTACATCCTAATCCAGACTAAAGAAATTCTCATATCCTCTTGTTCATGGCATAATTTCTCTTTCCAAGGCCGCAAGAACAAACCAGCAGAATAACAGAAATAGGCCCCCCCATCTAAGGTACAATTCCTATCCTCTAGACTGATAAATGAGATCGTGAAAAAACCCTTTGAGCCCAAATGGAGATCAAAATGCCCCTTCGGTTTCCATGAAGAGTTGATCCACCATATCAGTGCTTTCTCTGATGGCTTTATACCTATGAATTTACCAATTTGTGCATGATTCGACATAAAATGGATCTGATCTCTCAGTTTCGAATATCTAACCACCATGGATGGGATTAAGGATGCTTTCGACATACATTTCCGTAGCTTTTGACCCGTACCCATTGTACCCTGGATCGGACTTTCAGACAGGTTTATTGGTATCTCACCAATTTTCATTTCCTTTGCTTCTGGGGGTTGGGCGACAGAGACACCCCCCTTCGTCCTCCATCATCGTCTGTCGAAACCTCACTCACCTGCAAAAAACACCGTAAACACCTTCCTTGGTTCTTAGAGCCCATGTACCCACAAACTTCAATCTAATAAATAATTACTCTTTTTTTTTCTTCGTTTACACACTCGTTACAATATGCTACACACAATCATCTTTGACGAAATCTTAAACATAAATAGCATTTTTTCTGCAGATTCTAAATATGTAATTTTATTAAAAAATATTATATTTTCTTTTTTTTTCAATTTCTATTGTGTCCTAATATCTAAACTCAAAAAACATGTTGTTAGTGTTTTTTTCCGTAATTTTTTCAATTCTTAATGGTTTTAAAAAAAAATTATTATATGGTGCAATATGACCTCTACATTCTATAAAAAAAACCCATTTCATGATTATTTTATTCAGACCTTCAAAAGGTGCACCCGCAAAAGACTAACCATTTTCAAGGAATGATCACCTAGATAATTATGAAAAAAGAAAAAAAAAATTAGTAATTTTATTTTCGAAAAATAGGGTTGCACTAGTGCTATATATTCTCTACATGCCTGCAAATTTTTGTATCCCATAAAAACATATACCTTATCATTTACCTAAAAAATAAAAAGTGACTTTTAGAAATAATGAAACTTGACATAGTTATAAAAACTTTCAATACATAAACCTTATATATTTGCAAAAGTGATTCAATTTGCTAGATTTAATCTTATTTACTCAAAGCAAGATAATTTGTGTACCTTGCACTCACCCATAATCAAATATATAAATTATGAATTTTATATGTTTTTTCAAAATTTAAAAATATATTTTTCAGTTGGTTATATATATAGAAAGAAAGAAATTCTTAAAATAAGTTACATATATATATATAAAGAAATTCTTAAAATAAAATAAGTTATATATATATATATATATAAAGAAATTCTTAAAATAAAATAAGTTATTTGAAATGTTTTTATTTTTTTTTTATAATCAAATATATAAATTAATCATATATAAAAAGAGAAATTTTTAAAACAAGTTATATATAAAAAGAGAAATCTAGAAGAGATGCATTATACAACAAAGGAGGGGAGAGATGTGTAACTTCTTCTATGCCTTCGTGGAAAATTTGCTAACAATAATGACTAAAGACAGAAGCATCTGTAATACAACTGAGAAATATATGCAAATCCATCTTCAAATATTGCACAAAGTTGCAGGGGTTATATTTTAGAAATAATTGGAAATTATCCAAAAAAGTATGACATCCTAGAGATGTCATTTATAAACCAACATAGATCCATCTGAAAAGGAACCATAATCCCATATTTAAGTTGAAAGGGAGATATCTGATAGACAAAGTCAAAAACTAAATATTCGTCTCTTACAAAGTTTACCAACGTCTTCGACGACGCGCTTAACAAGCGCTGCCTCGTATCTGCAGAGGATGTGAGAATAAATTAGGGTTTTATTACAATTAACACAAGAAGAAGAAGCAGCATATAAACAAATAAGAAATGAGTTACCAACCCATTGCTGTCTTCTTGAAGTGACCAGCCAGAACGACTAGAGATTTTAGAGAGGGCAGCCTTCCATTCATCAATTTCTTGTGGGCTGTATCTCCCACCGTTCTGATGCTCCTCGAATGCTTCAGCAAAAGGGCTGCCATTAGATTCAATATCTGGGTGCCGAACTTGCGAAGGGCTCATATCGTAAAATAGAGGAATCACGATGGCCGCGGGCTCCTTCTCGTCCTTCCCATCAAGAAGTCGGTTGGCGATATGCGAAGCTTCTTTTAAGCACCATTCAGATTGCGCGTAACTTCGAGAAAGTATGGGAATCAAAATGTGGCTGACCTGAATTGCGTGGTGTAAGGCTGCAGAGATATCGTCCCCTCTCTTTATTTGGTGGCTGTCAAGGAAGACACTGAAGCCTGCGCTGGTGAGTGCATCGTACAGATGACTCACAAACCCTCGTCGCACATCGAGACCTCTGAAGTTCACAAACACGTCATAGTGGCCTCTGCATCTCCTCCTCCTCCTGCAGCAATTGAAGGAACAGACGGGAGAAGAAGCCCCAGAACACCACCACCAGTGCAGACACATAACTATAAACGAACAACTCAATGCTTTATGACAAATAGTGGCAGAAACACATCATAGTGGCCTCTGCATCGACCCTATATATATATATATGTTGTGATGACGATTAGGTATCGATGCCAGGTGTCCACGGGGCCCCAGCGGGGCGGGGTGAGTGAGTCACGGCGGGGCGGGGTGAGTCACATTCACAAGACACCTGCCATCGTGTGAGTGAAAATATACTGAATTACTTGACCTACATCGTGGCCCAGCGGGGCGGGGTGACTGAATACGTGTATCTTTTTCACTTGATTCTTGAAAAAGATACTGAATTACTGAAAAAGATTCTTGGAAAATATACTGAATTACTTGACCTACATCGTGTATGTATCTTTTCCACGGGGCCCAGCGGGGGCGGGGTGGCCCCGTGGAAAAGATACATACAATTAAGTAGGTGACCACCCCCGCTGGGCCCCGTGGAAAAGATGCATACAATTAAGTATTCAGTTACCCCGCCCCCGAAAAGATACATACACGATGTAGGTCAAGTAAAAGTATTCAGTCACCCTGCCCCCGCTAGCCCCGTGGAAAAGATACATACACGATGTAGGTCAAGTAATTCAGTATATTTTCCAAGAATCTTTTTCAGTAATTCAGTATCTTTTTCAAGAATCAAGTGAAAAAGATACACGTATTCAGTCACCCCGCCCCGCTGGGCCCCGTGGAAAAGATAAGATACATACTAAGTATTCAGTCACCCCGCCCGGCTGGCCCCGTGGAAAAGATACATACACGATGTAGGTCAAGTAATTCAGTATATTTTCCAAGAATCTTTTTCAGTAATTCAGTATCTTTTTCAAGAATCAAGTGAAAAAGATACACGATGTAGGTCAAGTAATTCAGTGTATTTTCACTCATCCCGCCCAGCTGGCCCCGTGGAAAAGGGCTGAGCTTATCCAGCATGAACGTTCATGCTGGTTAAGCCAGCTGGCATGGGTCCAGGTCTAAAGAGTCCATCCTCCCGGATTGTTTTTAAACTTTTTGACTGCACTGTAGCCCACTACCATGTGGCCTGTACTTAGCCGTCCCTATCAGCATTGTCATCAATTTAATTTAATGTGGGATGTACTCGGCCGTCACCTATGTCCGAAGCAGCGAGCAGTAGAGGACGCCATTCTCCTGAACGCACATTGTTTCGGATGAAAGCCCTCTGCCTCGGCCCGGATGGCTCGCCCGTTCTGTTCGCTGGCTGTTACGATGGATATATTCATTACTGGGAGGAAGATCAATTCTCCGACCGAATATTTCATTACTCCGGTTTCCTTCGAGGCCACCTTCACTCAGTGATCTGTCTGGAGACTGTTCGCGATATGCTGTTGAGTGGCTCGGCTGATTCAACAATTCGTGTTTGGACAAGGGAAGCGGGCGGCTCCGGCATATGTTGCATTGCAGTGATGGAGGGGCACAGCGGTCCCGTGAAATGCATAGCTGCCGCTGTCATGGATTTGCACGTGAACTCGTTTATAGCTTACAGTGGAAGCCTTGACGGAATGATCAAGGTGTGGATGGGTAGTATGAAAACCTCCATGGATTCTCGTCCTACCTCACCACTACGAATACGCGGTTAGTGCCTCCGAGGTTCGCCGCAACTACCATTCCAATCGCAGCTTCAGATTCTACTTTCCATAATAAAAATCTTCTCACGACTAAAAGTGTCTCTTCCTTTACGAAGGAGGGTGCGGTGCAGCACATATGTGAATTTAATGTACTATGATCCTTTTGTTTTGTCATATATGTGAAGCACGCTCATCTGGTTATCTGATAAATATTTCTGTTTTTAATACTATTTTATCACAGTGACACTTTTCATGGTGAAACTATTTTCATCGTGTGAAATCATGTCTGTTACTTTAAGTTATTGAGAGACTTTTCATGGTGAAGCTATTTTCATCGTGTGAAATAACATTTACAGTTAAAGGAGTCATTAAATTTTTAGCAGAGATAATTGGTTGTGAAATAAAGATTAAATATTAAATTTGATTAATATAAACATAAAACAAAAACTATTTAATACAAAAATTATTATTGCTACTTTTTTAAACTACTACTTAAGTAAAACTTATTTAAATGATGCATTTAACCATAACAATATACAACCAAGAATAACAATATTCAACTACTATAAAATGAACCTTGAATGTACACTTGTGACATTCCATTAATCTTGTTGATCAGCTCAAGAAAGCCATAATATAATATAATATCTAAAATCCTATAGACATAACTAGATTCCACAATATTAACATTTGCTTTGTTTTGGTTAAGCAAAGTCATACTAAGAAGACTTGGCACTATTAGCATAGTAAGAAGATTGGCAATATTAGCATTAGCCATAAGAAAATTTGGTGCTAGTATTAAATGATTGTGTACTAGCAAAGATTTTTAAGGATAAAACACAACTAAAACTCTTTACTTTTGGGGTTAATTTTAGATAAAAATCTATCAAAATTGTTTTGGTAAATTATAATTTTGGCAATTTTGCAATTTGAGCAATTTTAATAGTTTGTTCTAGATTAAATGATTAATTTTAAAACTATCCAAATCACCTAAATTGCAATTTGACTACTCCAAATAGTTATTAAAAAAAGTTGATCCATCACTTTAAATAATACTAATTAGAAATTTGACTACTCCAAATAGTTATTAAAAAAAAGTTGTTCCATCGCTTTAAATAATACTAATTAGATAGAAAACTTGGCATTATTAGCATTTGTTTTGTCTCCGAACCTAAAGTCATAGTAAGAATATTTGGGTAGTGGGCAATATTAACATTAACCATAAAATAAATTGGTAGTAGTATTAAATAAGATTTTAAAAATAAAATCATAGTACTTGAGACTCGCTTCGCAATATGAACACCAAAACACAGGTTGAATCTTTAGTTTGGAAAATAAAATAATCAAATTGTTTAGCCCAAGAAATAGATACTTCTCTTTACAAAAATATTTTGAATATCTAATTTATGCTTAATATATACCACATATTCATTAGAAAATATTAATATATTCCTTTGTCATTCTGTAAAAAAATTCTTTGACAATAGACACGGCTTATCAAACCCATGTTTTGCTAAATTTACTAAATATTTATTTTATTTTTATAACATAATAACATTTGATGAGCAACACTTTAACTAAATAGTTGGCATGTAATATTTTTGTTATAGTTTTATTTACTTAAATAGAGTATAATAGTATTTAGTGTCATTTTTTTTTTGTGAGCTAGTCGTTCAAATCTATTGTATATAAACATAAAAATGTTAGGATTATAATCTTCCCTTGTTCAATTTCGTCAATTATGTCTAAATTATGAGTCTTTTCAGTCTATATTTAGTCACTAGCAGCATTGGGTCCACATGGCTTAATTGGGCCAAATGTACCAATTACTAGAGTGTGGGGAACACTCGTTGAGACTAACTGCCACTGAATGCACTTGCATTCACTAGACCAATCCCTACAATTTAGGAGCCACTGGAGTGCTGAAACCAACCTCCTTCAGTTGAGTTTAGTTAGTGACTAGTTAAGCCTACTTAGGAGTCAGTTACATTTAGTTAGCATTAGTCATTGATTGATTGCATATGGGAAGGGGCAATTCCTCACCTACCACATTAAGTTAGACTAGTTAAATGATTCTAACTAAGGGCTCCGATAATGATTTAGACATGTCTATTTATCCATGGAGTTAGGTAGAGTCAATCAATTTGAATTCCTCTCTCATGCATTTGAATCGACTGGTTAATAACACTAGTGTATTACATTGTAATTAACTATCCAATTACTTTTGATTAATGAAAGCATTACAACGGTTGCAAGCCTTTTAATTTGTAGTGTTTCATTCTTGATTAGTTCTTTTCAACAAACTACCGAGTTACCTAAACAAAGACTTTATGTAAAACTTGTTTATGCAAGAAGTCGATGTATCAACTAGCCACCTTGGGCCCCATAAATCTGATAACAAAAATATTACCTTCACACTCCTTAAGTCCCTCCCCCATATCAAACATTGGTGGGATGGCTACTACAAGAGACAAGCCAAAGATAAGTCTATATCATATGTTACATAACCCACTCAAGAGCATCCTTTGCCAATTCCCTAAAGGAGGATTTCTACCTCATTGCAAACTATGATGACCAGTATATAAGATGGACAACTTTGTTGTTATGAGAGAGACCAAACAGTGTTAGAGTTTACCAATATATTCCATACCTTAGACTCAAAGTTGGGTATGAGAGACTTTGAACGATACTTGGTCCTAAAGTACCGTAGTGGCCTACATAGGTACATCTAAACAAAGATGACTTTCCTGGAAATCTCCTCACTAGGATCCGCTTATCAATATGTTGTCAAAATTGAGCAAAAAATAAAGAAGAAGTATAAGCGAGAGTTTGGGTTTTCAAATCAATCATAGTAGAATCCTGGTAAAGGTGGCCCTAACTAGAAATAATAAGCGAGTATTTGGGTTTCCAAATAAAGCATACTTGAATAGACTTATCTAAAAATAATGGTACTCGTGCATATTCATGTTCAATGGACCAAATTAGAGTAACGTGAGCAGGAAAAGGTGGATTCTCATCCCCGCTATCATTTAATACTACTACCAATTTATTTTATGGTTAATGTTAATATTGCCCACTACCCAAATATTCTTACTATGACTTTAGGTTTAACGGAGACAAAACAAATGCTAATAATGCCAAGTTTTCTATCTAATTAGTATTATTTAAAGCGATGGAACAACTTTTTTTTTAATAACTATTTGGAGTAGTCAAATTTCTAATTAGTATTATTTAAAGCGATGGAACAACTTTTTTAATAACTATTTGGTTGCAATTTAGATGATTTGGATAGTTTTAAAATTAATCATTTAATCTAGAACAAACTATTAAAATTGCTCAAACTGCAAAATTGCCAAAATTATAATTTACCAAAACAATTTTGATAGATTTTTATCTAAAATTAACCCCAAAAGTAAAGAGTTTTAGTTGTGTTTTATCCTTAAAAATCTTTGCTAGTACACAATCATTTAATACTAGCACCAAATTTTCTTATGGCTAATACTAATATTGCCAATCTTCTTACTATGCTAATAGTGCCAAGTCTTTTTCGTATGACTTTGCTTAACCAAAACAAAGGAAATGTTAATATTGTGGAATCTAGTTATGTCTATAGGATTTTAGATATTATATTATATTATGGCTTTCTTGAGCGGATCAACAAGATTGATGGAATGTCACAAGTGTACATTCAAGGTTCATTTTATGGTCGTTGAATATTGTTATTCTTGGTTGTATATTGTTATGGTTAAATGCATCATTTAATTAAGTTTTACTTAAGTAGTAGTTTAAAAAAGTAGCAATAATAATTTTTTTATTAAATAGTTTTTGTTTTATGTTTATATTAATCAAATTTAATATTTAATCTATATTTCACAACCAATTATCTCTGCTAAAAATTTAATGACTCCTTTACCTGTAAATGTTATTTCACACGATGAAAATAGCTTCACCATGAAAAGTCTCTCAATAACTTAAAGTAACAGACATGATTTCACACGATGAAAATAGTTTCCCCATGAAAAGTGTCACTGTGATAAAATAGTATTAAAAACAGAAATATTTATCAGATAACCATAGGGAGATTAATTATGAGGCTGATCTATTATCTAAGCAGGCTCTAGCGAGGCCGGTTGGACATTTTTTGGTGGCCCGTGGGGATGGACGTGATCCATCTGCTTTTTCTTTTTTCGTTTCATATTAGTTTTTTGTCTCTACTGATTGAACGCATAAGATTGATATATCTTATGGTTCATATGGGGATTACATACCTGGGGTGTATTATGTAATGGATATTACATAATATGCCACGGTAGATACCCGGTGGGTGATGACGGGATGATAAGGTATTTGGGTAAAATGGGTAGAAGTTGAAATTGTATTACATGTACTATCTGGTTTGTAGATAGGAGTACTGATATGGAAAAATGTGGACAAGTAGTCATTATGTAATTATCTGGTGATACTTTTATTATATATCCAATATATAAGATCTTTTTTCCTATGAAAAAAAAAACCATAAATAATTTTGCAGAAAAGATGAGCGTGCTTCACATATATGACAAAACAAAAGGATCAAAGTACATTAAATTCACATATGTGCTGCACCGCACCCTCCTTCATAAAGGAAGAGACACTTTTAGTCGTGAGAAGATTTTTATTATGGAAAGTAGAATCTAAAGCTGCGATTGGAATGGTAGTTGCGGCGAACCCCGGAGCCACTAACCGTGTATTCGTAGTGGTGAGGTAGGACTAGAATCCATGGCGGTTTTCATACGACCCATCCACACCTTGATCATTCTGTCAAGGCTTCCACTGTAAGCTATAAACGAGTTCATGTGCAAATCCATGACAGCAGCAGCTATGCATTTCACGGGACCGCTGTGCCCCTCCATCACTGCAATGCAACATATGCCAGAGCCGCTCGCTTCCCTTTTCCAAACACGAATTGTTGAATCAGCCGAGCCACTCAACAACATATCGCCAACAGTCTCCAGACAGATCACTGAGTGAAGGTGGCCTCGAAGGAAACTGGAGTAATGAAATATTTAGTCGGAGAATTAATCTTCCTCCCAGTAATGAATATATCCATCCTAACAACCAGCGAACAGAACGGGCGAGCCATCCGGGCCGAGGCAGAGGGCTTTCATCCAAAACAATGTGCGGTCCGGAGAATGGCGTCCTCTACTGCTCGCTGCTTCGGACATAGGTGACGGCAGAGTACATCCCACATTAAATTAAATTGATGACAATGCTGCTCGGGACGACAGAGTACAGGCCACATTAAATTGATGGCAGTGGGCTACAGTGCAGTTGGAAAGTTTAAAAACAATCCGGGAGGGTGGACTCTTTCGACCTGAACCCACGCCAGTTGGCTTAACCAGCATGAACGTACATGCTGGATAAGCTCAGCCGTGGAAAAGATACACGATGTAGGTCAAGTAATTCAGTATATTTTCACTCACCCCGCCCCGCTGGGCCCCGTGGAAAAGATACACGATGTAGGTCAAGTAATTCAGTATATTTTCGTGTATCTTTTTCACTTGATTCTTGAAAAAGATACTGAATTATTGAAAAAGATTCTTGGAAAATATACTGAATTACGATGTAGGTCAAGTAATTCAGTATATTTTCGAAGAATCTTTTTCAGTAATTCAGTATTTTTTTTACTTGATTCTTTTTCACTTGACCTACATCATGTATTGATTCTTTTCAATACATCGTGCAAGGTACACAAATTATCTTGCTTTGAGTAAATAAGATTAAATGTAGCAAATTGAATCACTTTTGCAAATATATAAGGTTTATGTATTGAAAGTTTTTATAATTATGTCAAGTTTCATTATTTCTAAAAGTCACTTTTTATTTTTTAGGCAAATGATAAGGTATATGTTTTTATGCATGTACATAACATATAGCACTAGTGCAACCCTATTTTTCGAAAATAAAATTAGTAATTTTTTTTCTTTTTTTATAATTATCTAGGTGATCATTCCTCGAAAATGGTTAGTCTTTTGCGGGTGCACCTTTTGAAGGTCTGAATAAAATAATCATGAAATGGGTTTTTTTATAGAATGTAGAGGTCATATTGCACCATATAATAATTTCTTTTTAAAACAATTAAGAATTGAAAAAGTTACGGAAAAAAGCACTAACAACATGTTTTTTGAGTTTAGGTATTAGGACACAATAGAAATTGAAAAAAAAGAAGAAAATATAATATTTTTTAATAAAAATTACATATTTAGAATCTGCAGAAAAAATGCTATTTATGCTTAAGATTTCGTCAAAGATGATTGTGTGTAGCATATTGTAACGAGTGTGTAAAAGAAGAAAAAAAATAAGAGTAATTATTTATTAGATTGAAGTTTGTGGGTACATGGGCTCTAAGAACCGAGGAAGGTGTTTACAGTGTTTTTTGCAGGTGAGTGAGGTTTCGACAAACGATGATGGAGGACGAAGGGGGGGTGTCTCTGTCGCCCAACCCTGAGAAGCAGAGGAAATGAAAATTGGTGAGATACCAATAAACCTGTCTAAAAGTCTGATCCAGGGTACAATGGGTACATGTCAAAAGCTAGGGAAATGTATGTCGAAAGCATCCTTAATCCCATCCATGGTGGTTAGATATTTGAAACTGAGAGATCAGATCCATTTTATGTCGAATCATGCACAAATTGGTAAATTCATAGGTATAAAGCCATTGGAGAAAGCACTGATATGGTGGATCAACTCTTCATGGAAACCGAAGGGGCATTTTGATCTCCATTTGGGCTCAAAGGGTTTTTTCACGATCTAATTTATCAATCTAGAGGATAGGAACTGTACCTTAGATGGGGGGGCCTGTTTCTGTTATTCTGCTGGTTTGTTCTTGCGGCCTTGGAAAGAGAAATTATGCCATGAACAAGAGGATATGAAAATTTCTTTAGTCTGGATTAGGATGTACTCTCCTCCCAGTGAGTATTGGGACCCATAAATATTGGAAGATTTGGGAAATTGCTTAGGTAAATTCATCAACATCTCTGAACAAACAAATATTCAACGTTACACTGCCTATGCTCAAATTTGCATTTATATAGACCTATCTAAGGAACTTTTGGAAGCAATTAGGATGATATGGAATGATGAGGACTGGACGCAAACCCTGGACTATGAACAAATTCCCTTTAGATGTTGTAGATGTCATGAATACAGTCACTTATTCAGGGAATTCCCTCTAAATGAACCTAAACTGAAGTCGGGGAAGGAAGGAGATCGAGCTGATCAAGGTTTTACAAAAGTCACATCCTGGAAGAGAGGAAGCCGGAAACATGAAAATCAAGAAATTCATAAGAAAATTGCTACCTCAAATCCTTTCGGAGTATTGGGAGATAAGGAGGAGGAGACCTTGGAAACAAAGAGCACCATGAATAAGGTCCACAACCCGGAGAATGAAAATCCTAACCAGAATCATGTAAAAGAGTTAGAACTAGAAAATAATAACACAGATGAAAGTATAGAACAAGAATCTGAGGAGGAAGTCGAGGATATGGATCTAGGGGAATTAGATCTAGAAGGGATTGAAAAAGCATGCACAAAGAAATACAACAGGTACGTTCTCCAACAACAAGTTATCCTCCTTAAGAAAGCTATTTTTAAATCCAGAGCCTCTAACCTATTGGGTATCAGCTCGGGCTCTCATAAAGAAACAAAAAAGAAAGCTGACGAGCACGGGAGGAAGAGAGGCTGAAAAGAAAAAAAAAAAAGGGTTGCGGAAGTAGGAAGGAGGTTGGTCGATTTGAGACAATACCCGACAATCAAATATTCCCTAGGGTTGTAAGTTTTACCAATGAAGATCCTCTCTTGGAATATTGGAGTCTTAAATAGCTCGAGAAAGAATAAAATTCTAAGTAAAAAGATTAAGAAGACAAACCTAGCTATTATCTTCTTGCAAGAAACGAAGTGTTTAGCAGATCAGATCTAGGAGCTTAAGGGGAGAATCTGGGAAAGATGTGAAAGTATGGGGATAGATGCAAGAGGATTTTCTGGAGGTCTAGGTATCCTTTGGGATCCATCCTGAGATAACCTGAGTGGGTTTCAAGGGACTCGGTACTCATTGACAACAGATTTTAGGGTTGTGGGTTTTCCTATCAAGGGGATGTTGACAAATGTATATGGTCCTCAAAGAGTAGGGGATAAACGAGATTTCCTTGGCTATCTCATTTGTTTGAGGGAGATCTTTCCCAATGCCCACTAGGTGGTGGGAGGTGATTTTAACCTAATCATTTCTTTGGAGGAAAAAAAGGGAGGAAGACGTTGTTTGGAGGAAGAATGTGATCATTTTAGGGAAACCATAGAGGACTTGGATCTGGTAGAAATCACTCTCGGGTAAGGCTGGTTTACCTAGAATAATAAGAGGTCTGGGGATCGACACATAGCGTCAAGATTGGGCTGGTTTTTAGTCACAAAATCAATAATAGACTTGGGAAGTGAGATCCATAGTGCGACGCTTTTGGGGATGGGATCTGATCACTGGCTAATTGAACTTATGTGGAGTGGGATAGGATCACAATTTAAGTAGTCGTTCCATTTTGAACATTTTTTGTTGCAGAATCCGGACTTTGAAGAAAAGATTAAGTCCTGGTAGGGAGAACTGCGGGAGGATCAGGAGCATAGTATGTATAATTTCTAGCAAAACTTGAAGGGTTTGAAAGCCAATATAAAAAAGTGGAATAAATAAGAGTTTGAGAATATCTTCATTGAAAAGATACAGATGGAGGGTGGATCCATGAAAGTGGGTAACACTTTTTGGCCAAATTTAGCGATGAAAACCTGATTTTTTACTCATGTGCTAGATAGAAGCCCTCGAAACGCACATATTCCATGTGAATTTTGACTTGTAGTAAAAAAACAAATTGTAGAATATTATGTTAGCTTCCCAATGATATTTTTTTTTAAATATTGTGATTTCATTTAATGTGTAAAATTTTGCATTTAA
>LPNX010009356.1:83792-103073 GCA_001517045.1 Pseudotsuga menziesii | reverse complement strand
AACCTAGAGGATAATTGAAGTGCTAGGGTTTGATTCCATATGAGAAGGACTTAGGGTTTTGATAGTGGTTCCAACCTCATCAACAATCACATGGAGAGAAGGAATTCAGTAGATAACACTTTTTTATGAATGCAGGATTGGCAGATTGTAGCTTTTTCCTTGGATTCTATCATGTATGAGAATATGGGAATGGCATTGAATAAAAAGCACGAAGCCCTCCATGTAAACCGATATCAATGGTGTTGATTTTTGAACTCCTCATTCACAGGCTTAGAAAAACAGTATCTTTCACTTGAGCCAAAATCCCTTATTAGGCATGTCATGGTTTTTTTACAATATTTTTAAGGCTTGGACATAACAGTTCTGTAATTTACACTTACAGCCAATGCACAAAGCTCAAAAATATACTACATCAATTCCATTATATATGTGCCTCAAATTATAACATTAAAGTTGAATATATCCAATAAAGAGACAAGATTCCATTGAATAATCATTCCATGCATTGCACAATTCAGTCCTGATATTATCAAGTCTTAAGAGGACAAACATAGCACTCTTCATAGCCCTCCTATTATTGCTAATAAACACTATATTAGCAGAAGTATTTTTTAGGTAGGAAAAGAAAAAAATAGTACATGACAACCACCTTATAATGAAAAATGATAGCCTTGAATATCCCAAAATCTAGCTCCAAATCTGCAAATAGGTTTGGGGATTGACTTATGGAGCTAGAAGGGAACCTTGTGTTATCTTGTTGAGCACCCAACAATATCTTTGAAATCAAAAGAGATAAGTGTTTGGAGTAGGCAAATTAGTTAGGTTGTACTTTCATTGTTTCACACATTAATTCCCCTAAGTTTAAGTGAGACCTAAAAAATAACTAAAATTTATAGGACCATTTGCAAAACACAGCAATCTATTGTTTCATTCTCACTTTTACTTTCAAAGCTTTATTGTTTAAGATTCTTTATTTTTCAAGAGCACAATATTTCAAATTCCAAATTTACAATTGCAATCAAGCACATGCTCATTGTTTATTGATTTTGTAGAAGGTTCATTTTAGCATTGTGAATGTAAATATTGGCTACTCAATTGATTTAAAGTTTAATTTCATAGAGTGTGACTCCATATCCCAAATAGAGTAGGAACTCATTTTGTAAATTATTATTTCTTTCTTGTAATTGTATTTGATTTATTTTCAAAACAAGGTTCGCCTGTCATTGAAAAATCTTTGCATTTTTGCATGATTGCTTGTCATTGAATTTAAGTAAACCTTAATCAATTTTAACTCCTAATTAAAACAAAACCTTCAAAAACTTAGTAAATAGGGACCACCCCAGAAGACCTTTGGGAGTTGGTTCTAAACGAAGGAGTTAGGAATCGAGGTGACAGTGTGTTCCAAACTCATAGTTTCCCCTCAAGAACAAACCTAGCAGTTGGGAGACTTTTCTACAGTGAAGTATGTTTTAGGCAGTAACAAGCTCAATATCAAGTGCCAACTTGTCAATACATGTGAAAAAGATAGCTCCATGGAATAAGGAGTCCACCAATAAAGATAGTGGCATCAAATTAAGTGCAATCCCCTGGACCCTCACCCCACCCGCAATACTCAGCCAATCTCATGAAGGGGTCAACCCATTATCTAAGCAATAGAGGGAAACCATGCATCAAAATGTTTCAAGAGAGAAGACTAAGGGGATAATTCCACAGTCCACTAGCAAATGTAATTATATAGTCAAGAGGCCATCCAAGTTCCTTGAAGCAAGGGTTCTCCATGGAAAATGTGTAATGCCACCAAACATGTGCTAGAAAGAAGGGTGCTCCATGCAAGATCAACAATGAGTCGTCCATAAGTGTGAACCACATCTAATGAGCTAGAGCACTCCAATAGAAAATCCTCCAGAGTCCAAAAACCATATTTAACATGCAATAATCCTAGTACTTCATAAAAAATGATAATCCATGTCATCAAGATGCCAAATCAAACCAAAATTCTAGGGCACTCCATGAGAACATGATCAATGTGTCATGAGAAAATGACATATGAGTGAATTTCACCATCATTTCCTAGTGTTCTAGCTTGGAGGCATCAAACTCACATAACCACATCAATAACCATACTGTCAAACATTGCATTGGAAATACTTCATCAAGGAGAAATGATTAATAGTTTAAAACTTAGGGAAACCCTAAGTTGATTGGTTCCCATTCCATGAAAGCACAAAGTGTTAGATGAATTCTAAGGAAAGATACTCAAGAATTCCAATATTACCAAAAAGAGAGCATGTCAAGATCAATACACCAATATATCATGAGGATCCATCAACCAATCACCAACTAGGGCATCATCACAATAGGAACCATAACTCTAGCATCAAGCACCCAAGACATCCTGCAGCTTCATCAACTTGTCAACAAGCTTTGTGATGAAAATCATAAGTGTAGGGCCTCATACAATATGAGGGTTAGACAACCACAAAAGCTTGAATGCAACTCAAGTCCACCCAAAACACCCCATGCTAAAATAAACCATCCCAACAAAGAGCCCTATGCCTAACTTCCAAAGTGACTTTAATATTTTTTTTGAGCATCAATACAGACTATGTAAAAGGAAGATAGGGTCTATCTCCTTTAATCTTCAAAAAGCCAAATTTAAGGCCTTGAAAGTTGAACTACATCCTCATTTTCTTCCTCATTATTAGAATATATCCCTAGACCTCTTCAAATGAAGTCTTTGACCTTTTAACACCCGTACCAAATATAATAACATCATAATCCAACCCCAGTAAAATATGGGGTTATTCTTTCATGGTCCATCAAATCAACAGGTAGTTGCCTTAATCTTGGTTAATATCTTCTTTGTAGGGTTTTCATCCTCTATCCTCTAGCAGGATGCTCCAAAATATTTTTGAAAATAGGTGTGCATAGTGACACTGAATTTTTTTTGTAATCTCATCCATCAAACATGAAAATGTTGCTCCTATAATCTATTATATATATTTTAAGTTGTATCCATTTGCTAATGTGCTACTATTTTGATTGAAATCCATAGATTCTTACAAATGGATTAATAATGATGTTTTTTCCAGTTCCAAGAGGGTTCATAACTTCCAAGTACACATGATTTTGCAATGGTGGAAGGCCATGAAGGCAAAACATACTAAATATGTGGATGTTCTTCGACGAGGAATTCAATCAACTAAATTTGGAGAAGATTTCACCCTATTCAAGACTTTTGAAAATGATTGCTTCTCTTCAAGGAACCAAGACTATATTGTGTATCCTAAAGGTGAAAATTTTGTTAGCATAGCCATTTCTACTAGGTACAAGTTGCATTATTTCTTGAATGCATCACTGTTTCTTTCTACTTGCGCCTTTTTTTTCAACCATACTGGCATACACACTTTCTATATTTAATTTTGAGGAAATGATTTCTACATATCTCTTTCAAACATATTAATTTTCATAACTAATCTGTATGTCTTTAAAATAAGAGTATTGTATTCATCTAAATGCTATAATCAAAGATACAGCCTCTATGACATATTGGACTCTTTCCAATTTGGATTTTTAACAAACAATTTAATGTTGTTTGTAATCCTTGTTTTCTTCTTTGAAGAGTTAGGTGGGTCTCTTTTACTTATACACTTTTTCATTATACTGGTTGACCTGTATTCATTTCTTTACCAAAGTTATCTAAATGGAATTTGAGGGTGTATTTGTTCTTTGATTACTAGGTTTCTTGCTCATGAATCTTCTTCTAGTGTTTGGATTGACATGTATACGACCCAAAACCATAGTTACCGGAAACAGATGTTTTTTTCCCTAGTATGTAAATATTCACATTTTTCCAAGTTCCAAATGTTTGTATTTTCAAAGAGGCAATAGTTGAAAGATAGATGAAAGGAAGAGAACACACCATGAAGGCTTTCCAAACTTAAATATCTCATTCCTTAACAAATATTATATACATATAAATTTAGTAGTATAAAATTAGAAACCGGGGACAGTAATAGCTTGTAGCCTGAAACAAACTAATATATCAAAAATACTTTTTCTCTTGTGAGAAGCAGTAACAATAATCAAGTGTCTAAAACTATACAAAAGGTACTTTCAATGGTCATCATCTATAGAATATTAAAATGAATAATTGTAGTTCAGTAAATTGTGTGCATCTTATTTCATCAATATTGCTTGTATTAGATCTATTCAACTGATTTCCTAAATTTTATCTTCAACATAAAGATGTTTCAGATGCTAATGTAGCACTGCATAGATTGTTACAATTATACCAAAAGGGATTTACATTCGAATACCCTCACAATGGCCATTTTAGTCCCTTTGCACCAAGAATCTCCCTAAATGTTTCAAATATGTTCTTTCTTAATGTTATAGTGAAAACATTTTCTAGGCAATCTTGAGAAATTTAATAGTTGTTTGATGTGGTGATGATTAACCTCAATGTGCTTGGTCTTAATATGAAATAATTTATCCTTTAAGTTGGATAAAAAAATTGATTATTTCTAAAGAGAGGCATGGTCTAAGTTGGTTCTAGTATCTAGGCTCAAGTCCCTAAGAATCCTCTAATCCATATGTCTTCACTAGACGCACTTGTTGCTGCATTGTACCACTTTTCTTGGAGGATGATGCAATGGTTGGCTTCTTTTTGCTAGCCCATGAAATCACCCTCGATCCCATGCCGAATGAATAACTTGTGGTAAATTTAATTTCATCTATGCCACCTGCTTAGTATGAATTTGTGCAATTGATCAAATTAAAGTTATCATTGTGCACATACTAAGACTATAATGAAAATTGCAATGAATAGCTCTCGAGAAAACCAAAAATCTTGAAGCTTGTTACAATATCGAAAACATAACCTGAATGTACACTAGTTGTGGTAAGGTATATGAATCATGAGACTCTTTATTGACTGTATATCTGTAACATCCAGCTTTTAACCAATCGAATGCACTGAGCTATAATATTATATTAGTTATAATATTATATTAATTAAATATTTTAATGGTGTAGTTATTTCGACCGGTGTCACATTTGGAGGTATGAGTTGATTTGTAATGACACCATAATACACACACACACACACAAATATGTGTGTGTGTGTGTGTGTGTGTGTGTGAATTGATTTGTAAATAATCCTAGCTGAGAGCTCTAGGAAATGGCCTGACTAGCTAATGGTTAAGATTTCAATTTATGGGCTTGGTTGTGGTGTTATGTTTAAATGTTGTAAAACCAAAGCACAATCGATAATATAATAACCACCAAAATGCAAGAGCACAAGGGGGTTATGAGTCCACAAAAGGAAAAGAGGAAAGGGGATCCATGGGAGGATTTTTTTTCCTCGTGTAATTTGTTGAAATGTTACCTTTTTTCCATGCCTTATTAAAATATCTCTAACCTACCTTGATCATATGTCCAAGACAAAAGCCATAATGTTTCTTGGAAGGCATGTACGGGGAAATATATAACATGTATTTTTTTTCTGGAGAGGTTTCTTATTCCATTATCCTCTATCCTGGAATGAAGCTGTATGTTCTTTGATGGCTATCATTTCCTGTCTCCAGCAAAAGAAATCCATGAACTTGAAGGAGGCAACCTGTTGTTAAAAGTTTAACTTTCGAGAATCCCTCAAACTGTGCAAAAGAAATTTAAGGGTGAAAATAATGAACTCGTCTAACCCTCATTCTTCGCATTAAAAAATATATAAAAGGAAATCAAAACTCTTGCAAGTCAGCTCAGTAAAATTACTCAGAAAAAACCAGTATAAAGATACTTGATTTCTCCTTCAGAAGGAGTTGAAAAATCCGTTGGCCTATGAGGAATCTCGGGTTGCTCTCCGAGGAAATTCGTCGAGCTTGAAAGAGGTTTCCTCAGACCCAAACTTCTGCAACAGAAGATCTTTTTGGGGTTATCCTCCGTGGTTACTGTAGATAGAAGAATGAAAGAAATTGTTGGGATAGTCTGAGGATTTTTTGATGGTGAAGGACCAGTCAACAAATGACTTGACTAAGCCCGAATTTTATTCTCCCAATGCATTTCCAAACCCCTATTTCACCCTATTTCTCCCAATGCATCTCCAAACCCCCAAAAAATAAAAAAATAAAATCTATTTTCTCTACGGAGAAGGAGTTAATTCATTTTTCAAAAGGCCCTAGTCTACGCAATGCATTTCTCTGAAGTTAAGCAATATTCCTTTTTATATGTTATGCACATAAACAAATTTCGAATATTAAGTGTTTTGGTTGATATTTCAACTTACTGAAGACATCTCGGTCTCCTTTTAAGTTGTGGTCTCGATCTCTTCTAGGCATAGAACTGGGTGTAGAAGTATGTGGGTCTCCTCTAGGTGAACAACCACAAGGCTTCAGTGATTTGTGGGTCACCTCCTCTTCTGGCGCGTGATAGGTTCATACTTCCTTCTTCTCTGGTTCAGACATCAACTATGTCATGGTTTATCCCTTCTAGTGGACGTTTATCCCTTTATCATGGCCATTTATCCCAAATCCAAATGAGATTGACGAAAATCTAGATATTACTGACCCTGGTTGAAATGTTTACTAATAAATTTGAATAAATCTTACAAGTTTGGATAATCTAAAATGCTTGAAATGTTTAATGACATTCTTAATAGTAAGCTAAAATATTATAGATGTATTAATGGTTTATTAATAAGGGTATGGGATTATATACTCAACTTGAATTTATTGAGGGTTTTTGAATAAGTTTTTTTTGGAGAGGGATTACAAAAACTAAGGTGGAAAGCTTCATAGGCTACCAACTATATATACACTCCACCCACTCTAGCTAGCCATACATAGAACACATAACACAATTTTATTCTTGAAATTAAGAATGGAATATAGTTTGCCTGAAAAATTATACAATGGGCATAAAACAAAATTTTGTTGTTGAAATTATGAACATAACATAATTTGTCTTGCGAATTATCTACATTTTTTATTTTGTTTCATAATATTTGGAAACTTTCTTGCCAACAATTAAATTTAATAATGAATTCTAAATAATCGAGTTTAAATGTCTAATTTTATTATTATTGTCAAAATAAAATATATTCTTATAAAGGAATAATAACATAAACACCCTAGCGAGCTCCATATCCATTTTATCAAATAAACACCATTGTCAATCAACATTTTTTAATTTTTAATTTTTATACTTCCAATACATAGTCTGCCTTTCAATTTTATAAATTGTTTGAACTAATCCTATGGTTTTGTAAATTGTTTCAAAAATTCCTACGCCTTCTGTTTTTGTAAATTGTTTCAAATAGTCCTAGTCTTAGGGTCACATTTAACATAATACCAAGAGGGAGGGTACTCATGTCCAACTTAACATAAAGTTCTTTGTTATTTAGTGTGGCAAAGGGTGGACCTTGTTCCGAGTAGTATAGGTCAATAACATTTTTTAGTGACTAATATGTTACATGCAAAATTATTTTTATGTATTCCTAAAATAGTCATTAATCCAAGTAATGTAACCATTTAATTGGATATCTTTACTTTATTTTACATTTTTTTAAAATATATCCATTTAATTGAATATATGTACCTTATCTTACATCTTTATAGAAAAACAAATATTGGCAAGGGTTTGTCATGGGGGTTCTATTCTAATGGCATTGGGCGATTGCTAGGGCGTCATAGGTGTTGGGATCCATTCCTAGGAATTCCTATGGGACACCTTTGATTCCAGGAGGAGGAATAGCATGGTGGTGAATTTCAAGTAAAAAAAAATATGGGCAATTTTAAGGATAATAGAAAATGTATACATCTTAATTAAATTATTAATTTTAAATACAACACTTTATTGTTATGTATATGTATTTTAGTATTTGTTAATTATTTTCTTCAACTGAACATGTTGCAAAATTCAAATAATATATATCAAGTTCATACAAGTTCATACAAGTTCCTTACTCACAAAAAAACATATATTAATTAAAAATGTGTAATTTTTTGTAGTGTTTTTAAATAAAGGTAGCAAAATATAATAATAAAGCATAAAATGTAAATAAAATTATAAGATTTTTCTTGATTATGATATTCAACTACTACAACCATAATAATATTTGGTCTCATGTATGATGATGATGTCGACGATGATGAAGATGATGATGATGATGATGATGATGATGATGATGATGATGATGATGATGATGATGAAGACGAGGATGATCAACATGATGATGATGATGATGATGATGATGAAGATGATCATGATGGTGATGCTCATGATGATGATGATGATGAAGATGATGATGATGAACATGATGGTGACGATGATCATGATCATGATCATGATGAAGATGATGATGATGATGATGATGATGATGATCTCGATGATGATGTTGAAGTTTGCTTGCTTCATTGGTATGGGTGAGGAGAGCAGATGAGTTAGAGAAAGACATGAAGTGTGAGACCTATATACTTTTGAACTATGATCCACAAAACCTTTAGCAATGAATCTACCATTCGCAATATCAGAGATTTAAACTTCATTGGGAGAGACAAAAACCTTCTTAGGAGACCCAGTGTGGGTCATATGGTATACCGACAATATATTAGAAACAAGACCTCGGACATACAAGACATTATTGAAGGAACCATGGTCAAAATAAATGCTACCTTTACCCTTACTTTTAGTTTCTAAGTTGTCTCCCAGTGAAACCTTTGGACATTTAAAATAATAAATATATGAGAATACCTCCTTTGTTGAAACCATGTTCCTAGAAGCTCCAAAATCAATGATAACAGGATGAGATCTTACAGCACTTGCAACAAGGGCATGAACTCTCTCCTTGTATTTGAAACTAGATCCTCCTTCCTTCTTCTTTGCTCCATCATGAAGGGATATGTTGTTCTTCTCTAGGATTTGAGTCAGCATATCAATAGGCTTCTTCATGCAAGAGCTCTCATGATGAAATCCCTTACCACAGAATGTGCACTTGCTACCTTCACCTTTACCTTTCTTCTTCTGAAATTTCTTCTTCTTAGAGTTTGTGGACTCCTCATGAGGCTTGGAATTGTCTCCTTTTTTATTTCTGGGTTTCTTATCCTTCTTCTTAACTTTAGAATCAACCTTGGAATCTCCAGTAACGAAATCTTGATCTTTGCAAGGTTTGATGGTTCCCATCAAGACCAATTTGTCTTACTCATGAGTCAAGGATTCCATGAAATCTTCCAATGAAGGAATCTTCTAGTTTTGAAATGTCAACTTGGTGGCGTGGAATGTCGAAAAAAATACTTAGTTAGGGCTAATATTCGAAAGTATGGCCTATACTAGTTGTTCATCTTCTTTGTCAATACAACACTATTTTAGCTGCAAAACCGATGATTTGAATTTGGAAAAGTAGACTTACAAGGATTCAAAGCTGCTTGGAGTCAGTGAAATCAACTTGTTCTCTATTTGATGACCCCTCATATTATCTATCTTCCCAAATAAAGTTTGAATATTCTCCCATACTTCATTTGGAGACAACAATCCATCATGATGAAATAGAAGGTCTCTGGAAATGTTGAGACATAAGATACCATACGCCTCATCTGTCCTATTATGCAATTTTATCTTCTCATCCATTGCATTAGGCTCTGCTTCAATTTCCATGGTCACTATGTAGAGGAATTTAATGATCATCATAATGTCCATCCTTGCCTTCCTTTCGAAATAGTTGAATGGAGTTAAGATGATTTGTTGAGATTGATCCATTCTTCAGCAACTACACCCTTGAACAGATAGAATGTGTGCTCCCAATGAGTGATGTATACCCTGCAAATTCAATTTGAAGAGGATAAAAATCGAGCTACCAAGGATTTTATAGCATGTGGAAATTAATACCAAGATTAGATCAGTTGAACTCACAAAATTGCTTGAAAAATAGGCAAGAAACACACAAAAGGAGACTAAATCAGATGAATAAAAAAACTATTGTTGATATTAATTTATACTAGACATCATTAAATAGATATAAGCTTCTCATCATATAGATACTCCAATAATTTGAAATCTCAAATATTCTATTCGAATCAGTACAAACATAGGCTTACTAAACTAGTTAAAACCCCCCATAGGTGCATAAAGAACTATCCAAAATAGTTAATATGCTCACGAATTTGCTGAATGAGTAGGTACAACTGATAAGTGATGGAAATTGGAATTTATAAATCTTTTAAATGAGGAAAATAAGGGAGGCAATTTGTTGCAAAAAACAAGGAAGACTACCTTAAAACTGCAGAAAAGATAGTGTTATCTGATAAATCTACTCAAGCGGACTCAAGACAAATCTCCCTAGTCCAAGTGGATTTAGAAAAAATCAAGTACATGATAAAATCTAATTTCCTATATCAAATAGAAATTCAATTCAACATATAGATCGCTTACCTGCAATATGCAAATCATGTTCTCTCTTTGTTGATCCAAGCTCCAGAACCTTTAGATCTTCGGATGCAAAACCCTGTAAAGCAAGTGGAAACAAGCAAACCGTACATGTGTATCTAAACATGAATTAATATAAGCTAATAGTTAAGGAAGAAATCTATAAACATTAGTAACACAATAACATTTATGGAAAGAGATTTGTCTTAATGTAATCAATGAGATACATAGAATTATATAGGAGAGAACATCACAACCTAGTCTTAACGCTACAATCTTCCATCCAACAATCCAAGCCAAAGACTCCAAAGCAAGATAGTAAGCCTCCCAAAGGATGATAGGTATCACCTAGAAATTCCACCATCATAATAGTACCATAGTCCTTCCTCTCTTTAAAATGGAGAGAGGGTTTAATTTATAGCGGCTAAAGGGATAGAGTATGTTGAGGATTAGGAGGAGGATTCTAAGGGATATTCCCCATAGGTTAGGAACCGAATTATTCCTAACCTAAATGATAGGAATAGACATCCACCTCATACACCTTTGAGAAGGTTCTCAAAGCTCCATTTTTCCCTCAAAATGCCACCAGCGCACCTTCCATGAAAGGAAAGAGCATCGTCGGTGCACCTAGTAGTGGGAGACAAAACGTCGACAGTGGTGCACCTAGAATAAAGGAAAAGAGCGCCATCGGTGCACCTATAATGAAGGGAAAGAGTTTCAAACTTCCTAAAGAGGGAAAAAAGGAAAGAACAACCTCACCATAAATCAACTTTATCAGAGAGAAATTTGGGGATTAGGCAAAGGGTTGACACGTGGATCAAGAGGACAATATTTCAGTGTAACAGATAGAAAAGTTGGAGAAGGAAGGAATGTGCACTTACTAAATTAGACAGTTTTTTAGTTGGAAATATCTTATCCATAATCTTTCCAAAGCGCTCCAAGAGTCAGTTTTGGAAAGTTTGACCACAGAAATGGAATTGGGTACAAACTAGCTAGTGTAGGACCTAGGAAATTAATAAAAAAGATTAATTATTTTATACTAAGTATTGGAATGGGTTTTGATTATTCCAACACTCATATCCATTTATTCTTCTTTGAGGATTCTTCAAAACATGTGGGTTCTTCATTAATAAGATTTCTCATTACTGCCACATAGTTTGAAGGGATTCTTTGTCTTTTGCTTCCTTTTGGTGCACCATATCTTTTTGCTTCCTTGATTACATCACGAGCACAAGCTGGTCTTCTTTTTGTTGAGATCATCTTATGGGGTGTTTCAATAAGTCCTTGAGGTTCTTCAAGGTCATGATATTCTTGTATAGGAACTTCTTCAATGTCTCTAATTAGTGGTTTGATAACTTATGTGGCTCTAGGAGCCTCCTTCTCTTCTTCACGATCCTCATCTGCAAGGATCTTTCTGGATTTGGTGAAGGCTGCATATTCATCAAATGTAACATCTCTATTGATATTGATCTGGTGGAATCCTCGAATATAAATTCTATAAGATTTTGATTGCTCATTATATCCAACAAATATTCCCTTGTTTCCTGAAGGTTCCAACTTTGATCTTTTCTCTTTTGGAACATGTAGGTATACAGAGAAACCAAATATCATTAGGTGGCTTACTTCAGGATTTTCACCAGTGAACATTTCTTCTGGGGTTTTGTTTCCAAGAGAACTATGAGAAATTATATTCTATACATAGACTTTGGTTCTTATTTCTTATTGATAAGTAATAACTCCCGATTCAATTATTCCCTTGCTAATGCATATATTTATACAGTTCATATGACGGTTGTGTTTCACCTTCCGCCTAGCTTTTTCGACTTCCTACATAACTATTCAGTTTTATTTATTTACAATATATAATCCCGAAGGATTATATTCTAACAATCCCCCTCTTAATCCGAAGGGGTGTTCGTAAGTCCGAGCATGTTTCTGAATTTTTCAAACTTTTCTCGTCCAAGCGCTTTGGTGAAGATGTCTGCAATTTGATCATTTGTGGAACAATGTCGAAGATGGACTGTCTTGGCCTCTACATGATGTCGAATCAAATGATACTTTGTGTTGATGTGTTTGGTTTGATCATGGAATCTAGGATTCTTAGCCATCTTGATTGCAGAAGTATTGTCGACCAATAATGGAGTGGAGTTCTCTTGTTTTTCTTGCAAATCGTCAAGTATCTTCCTGAGCCATACTATTTCTTTCGTTGCTTCAGCTGCAGCCACATATTCTGCTTATGTTGTTGAATCTACTGGAACTGATTGTTTGCATGATCTCCATGAGACAGTTGCTGATCCAAGACTCATAGTGTATCCATAAGTTGATACTCCTGTCTCCTTATCGCCATCAAAATCTGAGTCTGAGTACCCAATAAGTTTGAAGTCATCCACTTTAGAGTACTTGAGTCCAACGTCTTGAGTCCCCTTCAAGTATCTTAGAACTCTTTTTGCAGATGACCTGTGTCCTTCACAAGGTTTATGCATGAAACTTGAAAGTATGCCAACAACATAAGAAATATCTGGCCTAGTCATTGTAAGGTAGATAAGACTTCCTACAAGTTGTCGATACTTGGTCGCATCCTCAAATTCTTTTCCTTCGCTTGATTGGAGCTTCATTTTCTGTTCCATTGGAGTAGATATAGGGTTGCATTCTGTCATGCAAAATTTGTTTAATAGTTCTCCAACATATTTTTTCTGAGATAGGAATATGTACTTAGGATGTTGAGTGACTTCAATTCCTAAGTAATAGTGGAGATGTCCCATATCTGTCATTTCAAAGATCTTTTTCAAATCTTTCTTTATGGATGCTATATAGCTCTCATTGTTCCCTGTCATCAAAAGATCATCTACGTACACCACAAGATACACAATAGATCTTCCTACTTTCTTTATAAACAGTTTTGCATCATCAAGATCAAAATGTTTGAAATTTAACTTCAAAAGATGCTCGGTTAATTTTTCATACCATGCACGAGGCACTTGTTTTAGGCCATACAAGGATTTGACAAGCTTGCATACATTTTGTTCTTTTCCTTTCACAACAAAGCCTTCTGGCTGGGACATGAAGACATTCTCTTTCAAGTCTCGATTCAAGAAATCAGTCTTCACATCCATCTGATGAACTTTCCACCCTTTCTGAGCAGCTAAAGAGAGTAAGGTACGGATGGTAGCCCATTTTGCTATAGGAGAGAACGTTTCTTCATAGTCAATTCCTTCCTTCTGTGCATAGCCTTTTGATACAAGCCTCACTTTGTGCTTGTCAAGTGAGCCATCTGATCTGTATTTGTTCTTGTACACCCACTTGCAGCCAATTGGTTTGGTTCCAACTGGAGGGTCAACCAGCTTCCAAGTTCCATTCTTCATGAGTGCATCATACTCATTCTGCATAGCTTCTTTCCACTCATCTCGAGTAGAAGCTTCTTCAAAGGAAGTTGGTTCAAAGTTAGCATATAAATTAAATTCACAATCAAATGATACATCCATGTCATCACCTGAATTATCTGCTTCTCCTCCATGTCTTTTCGAACTTCTCGTTCCTGTCTTTCCAACTTCATCCTGATGGACACTTTCAAGTGTCTTTGTGGCCCATTTAGGAATCTTCCGTGATGGTCCTGGTTGATCAGCTTGTGGTGCTTCATCATTGATTATGAGTCTTTCAATTCTCTCAATCACATCATCCAGTTGAACCTCTTGCTCAGGTGAAGTAGCAGGAACTTCTTCATGCGGGGGAGTTGGTGCTTCATATGGAAATTCCAAAGGTTGATCCAAAATAGGAATCCCCCCTTCAAGGTTTGGAATTTCATATTCATTTTCATAATATGTCTTTGGATGAGGATAACTTTCCAAATGATCAAGATGTCTCTCAATGGACTGGTCATTTTTATTAGTTTCAAGAAAAATGACATCTCTTGAAATAACAAATTTCTTGTTTACCTCATCATATAGATGGTATGCCTTGGAGTATTCTTCGTACCCCAGGAAAATGCATTTTCTGCTTCGAGCACCAAGCTTGTTTCTTTGCTCCTTTGGAATCAAGGCATAACAGGTGGAACCAAAAACTCTGAGATGCCTGACTGAAGGGAGATGGCCAAACCACATTTCATGTGGAGTCTTGTTATCAAGAGCATTTGAGGGACTTCTGTTTCTCAAATAGGCTGCACATTTTACTGCATCACCCCAAAACATTAGTTTTACATTCATGAAAAACATCATTGAGAGAACCATATTCATTATGGTTCTATTCATTCTTTCTGCTACACCATTTTGTTGAGGATTGTAGGGAATAGTAGTCTGATGTGCAATTCCATGTTGGCGTAGATAATCTTCAAAAGCATTTGAAGTGTATTCTTTCCCATTATCAGTACAAAGTGTACCAATTTTTTATTGTGCTTGTTTTTCAATCAATGCATGAAAGTCTTTGAATGTTTGAAATGCTTCTAATTTTGTCTTTAAATAGTAAATCCAGCACATTCTTGAGTAGTCATCAAAAAATGTCATAAAATACTTATTCCCATTTGCAGAAGGAGTTGGCATTGGGCCACATAAATCAGAATGCACTAATTCTAATTTCCTACTTGCTCTAAAATTAGATTCACGGAATGGCAGCTTACTATGTTTCCCTAATATACATGCATCACATTTGTTCTTCTCTTTGGGAATGGTGGGAAAACCAAATACACCATTCTTTCTCAACAAACGAAGACTGTTATAATTTAGATGACCAAATCTTGCATGTCACAATGAACTAGATGACAAATTACCTTCTCCATGCTAAGAGAAGTAGGCATAGTTCTGAACTCTTGCAGATGAACCCTTTAGCTTCAGCAGCTTCCCATCTTCATATCTAGTCATGATGACTTGGTTGTCAGAGGACTTTCTTATTTCTACGATTCCATCAAACATGTGGATGGAATGGCTTCACTGTCGAATCTCCAGCAAGGACAACAGGCTTCTCTGCAACTCTAGAAGATAGAGAACATTCTTCAACAAGAAATCAGGGAATCCAGGCATCTTCAGTCGAATGGTGCCCATTCCCTTTGGTTTAAGACTTGACTTGTGTGCAAAGTAAACTATGCCATATATTGTTTCATTAAGTTCTTCAAAACAGTCTTTTCTAAATGTCATGTGTGATGTTGCACCAGTATCAAGCAACCAACAATCTTTGTAAGATGAAAGTGAAGTCATTTCATTAATTCCAAGATTACAATGTGCAACAATACAATGAGCAGAATCAGAAGATTTACTACCATCTTGATTTTTATTATCATCTTTCTTCTGGTTATGCTTGTCTTTGATGGAGTCCCACGAAGCCCAACACTGATCTGATGTGTGCCCAGTCTTTCCACAACGCTTGCACTACAAATATGATCTTTTGTTGAAGTTGTTTCTGCCCCCTCTACCTTTGAAATTTCTTCTTCCTCGTCCTCTCTTGCTGCAATATCCCTTGGAAGGGTCTTTGGACCGATTCTTTGTTTTCTAAACAAAGTAAAGGGATTCTTCAGCAGGCTCGCTTGATTTCTGGATCTTTCTAGACCATTTTGGATATGTTTCCTTGCCAGTGAGGACATCACTAACAATAGATGCAAAATTGTGCATCTTCAATCTGGAACTTACAACTTACAGAATACTTGGAAAAATATGGGATGCAGGTTTAGATTCTTTCTCCTTTACAAATTACAATATGATTTTGCAGCCTATACAAATAATTTTGCAGCTTATCAAAATAATTTTGCAGCTTATCAATAGCTCTATTAATTCTAGAGTGCTATTACATGAAAATTACAATTCAAATACAATAATATATCAACAAAATATCTTGCAGCAGACTTGTTTGTAGTAGCACAACGTGGACTCTTCAATGGAAGGTTGTATCTTTGATGAAGTCGCAACACTCTTCAAGCAGTCTTCACCAACAACTCGGTCTTCACATCAAATGAGTCGCAGCAATGGTCTCATCTAAAAATAACCAGCTCCAAATGTCATATTCAATGTGCACTTGAAAATAAACATAAATATTCTTCAAAATGTGGATTCAAGTATAACCAGGGTGCAAAACATTTCAGTTCTATGTGATCTCCTAATCAAAAATATTTAATCCAAAACAAAACAAAGACATCTTGCAACCATCTCTCTCCGGCATCATAGTGAACAGAAGCTATCTTGAGCGAGCTATGAATCTAAGCATCAGCAAACCCAAGTTCAGAAAGCTTCAGGTGAGCTTCTGCATAGTCAGCAAAGAAAGCATCTTCAACAGCACGCTTCACATAGCATGCAGTAGCAGATACCAGCAGCACGATTCACACAGCACGCAGTAGTAGATACCAACGCAGTCTTCAGCAGTCTTCCAATGTAGTCTTCAGCAGTATTCAATGTTCAACAAATTGAGATCGGTCTTCACGCAGGCTGTAGCAACACAATCCTGAAGTAAATCTGAAAGACACTTTACTCCAAAAAATCTTGATAACTCGGAGCGAGCATAGGTTACTGCACTCTCCAATATTCCTTTTGTAACAAGTTTGATGTACTTCAGAACAGGAACGTTCTCTCCTACAGTTTTAACCTCACATCAAACTTCAGCACAGAACTAAATCACAACTCTTCATGTTGAGTTCACAGGTCACATACACAATAAAATGAAGGAGGAGGCAATATTCCATGATGGTATTCTCATGACACTTCAACGATATCAGCTCCAATATAATATCAGCTCCAAAATAGATTCAAACTCACGTAGCATATATACTTTCAGCTTCAGATGGTGGAGTCAACTTAGGACTCACAACTTTTGAACAAAAAGGGTCGCAGTTTCCAATGATCAGTCTTCACAATATTATTTCTCCAACGCAGTGAGAGTCTTCAACGCAGCATAGTACTCAGGCAGCTCTCACAATTCAGCAGGAAGGCAGCTCCACACACCATACAGCAGGCAGCTCCACGTAGGCACCTCCCATGACTCCTCCAACGCTGGTATTGTTGATAACGTCAATCCTCCATCATTCAACGGGTCATCAAGGAGGGCATCTCACCTCCACGCCATAGAGAAATCTACAAAATCCCCAACGCATGCAGCAGTAGTCTAGGGTAAATTTAGGGTTACACTTCCAAAGTCTTCAACGCAACAGTAGTCTAGGGTAAATGAGAACAGAATAACACATACAAATGAATGCGCACAGGCTGGCAAAGAGAAACGCATGCAAATGACAGACTAACGGAGTAGGAAGTCTGGCAATGGACTGGCAAGCAAAATGCCAGGACTAAAATGCAGTAGGCAGGAGTTATGGCAAATAGCCAAGCTCTGATACCACTGATAGGTAATAACTCCCGATTCAATTATTCCCTTGCTAATGCATATATTTATACAGTTCATATGACGGTTGTGTTTCACCTTCCGCCCAGCCTTTTCGGCTTCCTACATAACTATTCAGTTTTATTTATTTACAATATATAATCCCGAAGGATTATATTCTAACACTTATGACCATATATGCATAGGAATATCTTAATCATGGATAATTTCTATGTCTACTTCCATGATGAATCTATTATTTCTTCTAGCTACTCCTTTTTGCTATGGATTATAGGGACTGGTAATCTCTGGGTAAATGAATTAAGGTGGGTAACACTTTTTGGCCAAATTTGGTGATGAAAACCTGATTTTTTACTCATGTGCTAGATAGAAGCCCTCGAAACGCATATATGCCATGTGAATTTCAGCTTATAGTAAAAAAACAAATTGTAGAATATTATGTTGGCTTCCCAATCAAATTTTTTTTTAAATATTCCAATGTCATTTAATGTATGAAATTTTGCATTTAATGAACCGTGTGACCTGAAAAATTTGAAGAAGTTAATAAGTGGCTTGTGTCCCACCCAAATAATTCAATCTTACATTAGTAATTTAAAAAATATATATATGAGCATGATCTCCACAAAATGCACTGTGGTCTGCATAATTTTTTTGTTAATTTATTTCACAGTATACAATTATTTATTATTTTTCGAAAGTGACCACATCTGATTTCAGCATCATTTTATACACATGTGTGTCCATCCCAGATTTTTTCACTATTTTCAAAAATTGAAAAAACAAAGATACCCTTTTGAAGAGGACATGTCAATGTGTGGGATGTGCATTTTTAAGAAATTTTTGGATGTGTATTTTTTACCTTGCGGATTTTTCTTCGAGCTTCTTTGAAGTTCTTGTTAGGTTTTCTAAGTGTAAGTTTTAGAACCAATTAAAAGAAATCATATGAATTCCAAAATGCATGCATGATACCTCAATAGATAGATGATTTGGTGATGAATCTATCGATATGAACTCTACTCAGTTATGTGCCATGAATGACAGGGCTTACACTCCTAGAAGACACAAAGAAACATTGATTTTCCTGTAAGAGGGATAATTCTCTGTTTTTCAGGACCTCGATTGAGTTATGGAGCTTGATCGAGGTATTAAAATCCCTCGATAGAGTTACCATTAAAACCTTGATCGAGGTCATTATGAAAACCTCGATCGAGCTACGACCTCGATAGAGGTCCTGTTTTTGTTAAAAATCATGCAAAAATGCCCGAGAATGAACTTAAGCATTGATGGCATTAATGCCATTCCAACTACCTTCCTAACCTCATTTCCCACCCAAATTCCTAAATAAATTATATATAAACATAAAAAATAAAACATAAACATGTTACTACTTTTATCCTTCGCAATTGACTAACCAATTTGAAACAATGCTTGTGTTCTAATGCAAATTCAGCATTGAATATTGTGTTTACATATTGTTGCAAGTATGAATTTGGATTGTTGATCTTGATCACAATGGGAAGAAAGAAGAATTGGAGTAAAATACCTACTAGGAATCAGAGC
>LPNX010009356.1:25935-65373 GCA_001517045.1 Pseudotsuga menziesii | reverse complement strand
TTTTGAGGGCTTCTATCTAGCACATGAGTAAAAAATCAGGTTTTCATCGCCAAATTTGGCCAAAAAGTGTTACCCATCTTCATGGAATCACCCTCCTATGAGGGATGAAATTAGGACATACTCTTCACTAGAGTCTTCATTCTATGTGATCCTATCCTTGTCTGATTCATTTTCTTCAGTTGCATGGGCATGTTACTTCCGGTTCTTCTTCTTAGAATGATCTTTGTTAAGAGGACAATATCTAGCAATGTGTCCCATATTATGACATGAGTAACATTCAAAAGATGTGTAATCCCTTCTGGATTTATTCTTGGATTTAGGTGATCTCCTGGGAGATGAAACTTGACTCTTCCTCTTGAATCTTGTATTCTTGGTGAGTGTAGATAGATCCTGATCTTCATGGTCATTTATCTTCTCTTCTTTTTTTATTATCCTTCCTTCTTCTTGTTCACATTATTCCCATAGTTTTCTGAATTTTATTAGTTTTTTTCTAGCACATATTCCTCTAATGAAGGAATCCCATTCTCTAGGGAGACCATTCAAAGTGGTCATCACCACTTCTTCTTCTTCAACCATATCACTAATGGCTTCCAACTTTTCTTTGATCTCAGATAATCTAGAGAAATATGATTATATGGTTTCTGACTTTTGTATCTTTACACCCTTGAGTTGGTTCCTCAAGGTCATTATTCTATTGATGTTCTTACCTTCAAACATATTAGTTAGTGCATCAAGCATTTATTTAGGAGTGTTCTTTGAAGATAGCCAGGAGATCAATTGATCCTTGATAGAGTTAAAGCTATGATCCTTTTCACTTTGATCATATCATTTTTGTGTTTTTCCTTTGTCTCTTCTCCTTCTGGTTCCTTGACATCTTCCTTGATAAAGCCGTCTAGGTCATGTTCTTCAAGGATGAGCATGCTTCTGTACTTCCATGCTCTGAAGTTCTCTGCTCCCTCAAGATTTTCATCAAGCTTGGTACTGTTTGTCATCCTTAAAGAAAGAGAACATCAAATGGAAATATAGGAGATAGTGCTTACCAGTTTGAGGGCCTTTTTTTGGAACCAGCTTCAGGATGACCTAGGGATTGGCTAGGAAACCCTAATTTTCCAACTGTGATCACTTGTGAATTTGAGAGGAGGAAAATATGTTTCTTCCCAAGGCAAGCTAGACTGTATCTTGATTTTATGGAATTTGAGGATAGAATCTTGAAAAACCTGATGCCCTAGTTTCTTTTGACACAGTGTTAGGTCAAAAAGTGAAAATCCTCGAAATGAAAAATTGCATCAACAGAAAGATGTGCCCTCCTAGGGAGAGTTGAGTGGACCTTATTTTTCAGTTGATCTTTGGAGGGAGGTATCCAGATAGTAAACCCTATATTGTCGTATTTACGGATGAGCTGTTACGCAATGTCTTCTTTCAGGTTAGCTATGATACCATGTTAATATTTTAAAAGTTGTTGTACCAAAACAAATGGATCTTTGAAAGAATAAAAATAAAAATAGAACAAAAGATAACAAAAAGATGTATTCTAGGAAACTACGTAGGGAAAAACCCAACAAAATTTCCTCTATATAGAATTCACCCAAGAACAATGTAACACTCAATAACAAGACTAGAATTCTTCCTCTCATTTAACAGTTTTCACCATAGAATTCCATCAAAGATGATGACAATATCTCCCTCTATGGTTGTTGGTTTTTTCCAAATGCAACATACCAATATCGTAGTCACCACTCTGGATGTTGTCCACATCCTCAAATACCTTAATGATCATTATGAGCATAACATAGTGTTTAGTATGAATTATTATTGTTATATCATTCCAAAACCACCCACAAGTGAGCATGGTCATTTTCCGACTCCCTTTTTATACTCTTAGAAAACATCATTGTAAGACAAATATCTACTCTACTTAGCGAATCATTAAAAAGAAAAACACAACCAATTGGGTACTCCTTTTGTTCCCCCATTATGATAATTCTTTGAAGGAAGTAATCAATCAAAACGAATATGCAACTATCACAAAGGAATTTTCCCTAAGGGACTTGAAAAAACGTAATGTGATGGATACCCAAGGTCACCATATTGTTGACTAAAATGAGGACATACATGGCACACTATGAGAGGATTTCAACACCTATTCAGGAGCCCCATTAGGTACCCTCAATGTTAAAAATATCAAGTGATGATTTTAATATAGGATGGGATCCAAGCCATGGAATTGTTAATAATTTCTCTATCAGCTCCCACATGAATAGGTAACCACATACTCACTAATCATTAAGTACTAAACATATTGGTACATTGTTTAGTGGTACAACAATAGAATATCATAGGAGTCTAAGGTGTAACATTGTTTAATGGTCCAACAATAGAAGCTTGTAAGAGTCCAAGTTGTTACATTGTTTAGTGGTAAAACAACAAGTGCTTCATATTGTTATTTTAACATTAAGAGCCTCTACATAGGATACAAATGTCCCACTTCTCTTTTGTAGAAGCTTAAACAGTCATCTTGAAGGGATTATCACCAATAATACAATTCCTACCAAGTACATAAACCTAATTCTTCATATATGTTTAGAAAGCACCAACATTTAGGAATTTCCATTTGATAACATTTGGCTAAGAGAACCAACTAAAAGTCACTCAATTCATGAATTCCTTCTTTCAAATTATATCTTCATGCAACATATTTTGGTGACAGCTTTAATTCTAACTCAACAGAATTTGACATTGAATACAAATGAAGCCTGTGAAATTGGACTTTGCAAGCCATCCTTCATTGTGAAACCTTAGTAAATGACTAACTAGGAGAATTCCCTCAATTTGTAAGGAACCTAGATTGAACACAACTTTTTCAATTTAGAAAAATGACTATTCACAGGCTTATCAAATTTGCATAACATAATAGACAAATTTAAGATGATCTCCCGACAGCAGTAGTCTCTCTCTCTGATCCCTGCAACTTCTCTCTCACTCATGCGCCCCAATGAGTGAGTGTGTGTGTGATAAATAGAGAGGCTCACTCTCTATTTATATTCTTTCATTCACTTGAAACCCACTCCAACATGTCGGCCTCACTTAACAATTACTTACTATAGCCGACATCTTTAGGAGTGTCTAATAACCCTAGTGCCCCACAACTTGTGGTGACTTTGCCTCCTCCGATCAACAAGGAGGGTTATCCTTAGCACAATGGTGGGGACTATTGTCCCGACTTACAATGACTCACCTAGGGTTGACTTCTCTAGGATAGTCTAATAACCCTAGGGCCCCACAACTGTGGGGACTTTAACCCTTGACCAATAGGAGGGTTACCCAAAATGAATTGACATGACTTGTTTACATTATAGAAACTCCCAATGGGAACATTGGGGCATGACATGACTCAATTACATTACAAACACTTCCCAGAATAAACAATGGGGTACAATACATAAGATATACAATTGAATACATTCTGAAGTTACAATTACATCAACACTCCTTGCTTCGAGGGCCAACTTTCCTTAGAAGACTCAAAAATACATTTTAATAATACTTTGGTGGGTATTACTAACTCGAATTACAACAAAGGATTTAGCTCAAGAATTTACATGAATAATTACATCAATGACATCCCTAACCAGAGGAAGAACATCTCCGAAATGGGTAATTAAAATAATAATACAAAATAGAATATCCTCCACAGTGAATCATTGTAAGACAAATATATACTGTACTTCGTGAATCATTAAAAAGAAAAACACAACCAATTGGGTACTCATTTTGTTCCCCCAATATGATAATTCTAATTCTTTGAAGGAAGTAATCAATCAGAACGAAAATGCAACTATCACAAAGGAATTTTCCCTAAGGTACTTGAAAAAACGTAATGTGATGGATACCCAAGGTCACCATATTGTTGACTAAAATGACGAAATACATGGCACACTATGAGGGGATTTCAACACCTATTGAAGAGCCCCATTAGGTACCCTCAATGTTAAAAATATCAAGTGATGATTTTAATATAGGATGGGATCCAAGCCATGGAATTGTTAATAATTTTTATATCAGTTCCCACATGCATAGGTAACCACATACTCACTAATCATTGAGTACTAAACATATTGGTACATTTTTTAGTGGTACAACAATAGAATATCATAGGAGTCTAAGGTGTAACATTGTTTAATGGTCCAACAATAGAAGCTTGTAAGAGTCCAAGCTGTTACATTGTTTAGTGGTCCAACAACAAGTGCTTCATATTGTAATTTTGACACTAAGAGCCTCTACATAGGATACAAATGTCCCACTTCTGTTTTGTAGAAGCTTAAATAGTTAACTTGAAGGGATTGTCACCAATAATACAATTCCTACCAAGTACATAAACCTAATTCTTCATATCTGTTTAGAAAGCACCAACATTTAGGACTTTCCATTTGATAACATTTGGCTAAGAGAACCAACTAAAAGTCACTCAATTCATGAATTCCTTCTTTCAAATTATATCTTCATGCAACATATTTTGGTGACAACCTTACTTCTAACTCAACAAAATTTGACATTGAATACAAATGAAGCCTGTGAAATTGGACTTTGCAAGCCATCCTTCACTGTGAAACCTCAGTAAATGACTAACTAGGAGAATTCCCTCAATTTCTAGGGAACCCAGATTGAACACAAATTTTTCAATTTATAAAATCGACTCTTCACTGGCTTATCAAATCTGCATATCATGTACCTCCATATTGGCCTCCTTATTAGGCAATCCATTTTAAATGGATTATCCTCAAGTATTATATTTTGAGATTAGAGATTCCTGCTTTATTCCATTTTAAGAAACATTTTTCTCTTCCCAAGAGACACTAGTACTTCTGCACTTAATGTTCAAAATCACATAGATAATAGATCCCATTATTTCCCTCATGCACCCTCAATTTTGGTTTAGTTTCCTAGCTAGGTGTCTTGATTGATGAATATTGTCATGTCGAAATTTCAAAATCTTCCAAGTCCAAATTGGTGTGTAAGGAAGATCACATCCATGTATACGACATGGAAATTTCCACACTATCAAAGATGAAATTACCTTCAAATCCAAAATTCCCTTCAAAACTAGGGACTTCATAATTATGAAATCTTGTGATAATAAAATGATATCACACAACCTAAAAGAGCCTCGTATGTTATTTATGTGTGTTCTATTCATGATAATGTAAATAATCAATTGTTTCCACATGGATTTTTGTAGAAGACATCTTATAAACATCTTGACAACAAAAAATTCCTCTATTTCTATATCTATTGGACCTATCCCACCTTCTTCCTTTGGAAAATTTCAATTTACCTTGCATGATGGGAAGTCTTTCATTACCTCCAAACATAGACCACGACTACTGGCTGAAATTTCGACTAACTGTAACACCTCATCTTTGACCCCGTTTACATTAAATACATATGATGTATATATTGTAATTAGTCATAGTGTGGATCTAAAGGAAAAAATGACCACCATGGGTTATCGTTTTTATGTTTCGGTGATTAAATCGGTGCCGATGGTATCTTGTGCTAGCCGACACATTATAATTTTTTACATCATGTAAATATGCAATTTAATTAAAAACCCACAACCAGCTATGTCAATGAAACAAATAATGAGATGGGGGCATGATTTCCTAAGGATAATGGGGGGAAATATTCAAACCTTTGGGGCCAATGGGGAAAATCCAAATGTCAAAGGGAGAACCCATCAAAAATGTCAACTATCTTTCTTGTCTTATTCACCCAATCATTTACTACTGCCAGAAGTTGGTTGAGTTGGTTATTGCATGGGATGGGCAAGGTATGACAACCCAAAATTCGAATTTGGGAAGCAATCAATTTTGGGAAATGCAATTTTGACTTATGGGGCAAGTTATTGCCCAAAAATGTGGCTCATTCCTGGGGGCATTCACGTTTTTGGTCTTCCCCATGATTTTGGAGCTCCTGGCATTCACCATTCACGTTCTCTGCTGTGTTCTTCATTTTTCCCAGCTGGGAAGTGTTTTTTGTTAATGTTCAGTGGTTGTGATCACTCCTAGGCATTTTTGTGTTGTTTCCACCTCTCCATGGTTGGGGAATTTCGTGTTTTAGAGTTGCACAACCAATGGGGGGAACATAGCCATGAATTTTGGGTGCTGATTGAGTTTGTTTTGGCATCGTTAGGGCCACAAACGAAACGAATCTAGAATTTGAATTGTTGCTAATGGTTTTTTTTTACCCATCTGCAAATTCATTTTTTGGCTCCCAAGTCGATTTTTATCAATCCCAGATCTGGAAATTGTTGTGAATGCCTCTATTGTTTTGGTTGAATTGTTTTTGGAGTGGAAATGGGGTCTGATCCTGCTTGATAAACCTAGTGTGTGTAGGATCCTCACAGACAGAGCTAGAGGGTTGAATTTCTTCTTTGCACCCCCTGAATAGCACTGGAAGGGAAGGCATGGCTCGAGGGACTGCATAGAAGAAAGGGGGATGCTTCCTTGTGTTGGGTGTGTGTGGATGTCTTAGAAGTCAGTCTAGTTCTTGTGGAGGTGTCCATAGCCCTTGGATTGAGCTCACTATCTTAGCAACCAACCTTTCCAACTCCCTATTAGCCTGATAAACACAACTCTGTTGGCTTGCCTGAGTTTTGTGTATCCTTGGCTACGTGTGAGCCTACTAGTTTCCCCTTATTCCCTATGGAATCATGCCTAGCTCGGGGGTGGCAGTGTTGCTGAGTGATTGATGAGCACACTGGCCTATGGTTGGGTGGAACATTGCAGTGACGCAGTTGGTTGCGGGACAAGCTTCTTCGAAGATAAGTATTCTTGTGTTTAAATCCTTGCAATTGTTTGTTTTATAAATCCATATGAACATGTTAAATGTTGTGAATGAATGAAATTGCTTCCGTTGTTTGATAATCATTTATGCATCTGCGTATGTTTAAGTTCAATGCATTTTATTATGATGTTCATGGGGTTAGATTTCCTAGAATGTTAGCATTGTCATCGCATCCGGTAGAAGGGTGGGGACGTGACACTAACTTTGTGAAAAAGGGAAGCTGAAAATAACAATAGTGAATATGACTAACTTGATTAATCTCACTCACCCTTGTAGGTTTTCTTGCTATTGGCTAATCCTTGTTATGCAACTTCTGGAACTTGTTATTCAATGTTTTAAGGTACTAGTCCCACACCTCATAAGGAGAAATACCATCACCAAAATGAATTCCAAATATCTAATAATGTGCCTCTATCAATCCTTTTCAAACCGCACCAACCAATCAGGACTATACTCATCTCCTATAATACATAAATCTTGTTTATGTTAAATGCTTAAATATTCACAAAAACTATTGAGGCATTCCATGGTTCCTCAACTGATTAGTGTGAGATGGACCGGAAGAAGGGAGTTGTTTGTGAAATGATTATATTGTGATTTATCTCACAACCTGTAGGCATAAGTAAACCTTGAATTTTACCTTCATTTATTAGCAGCCTCTGGTAAAGCATTCTATGGAATATATTACCATATACATACAAGTAAAAACATTAAGGATAGATTTGGAAAATGGTCTTGAGCAAAGAAATTTTATTAGGAAAGAAAGCATTAACAACCATTTTCGAGGTATGTCAAAAATAAAGCTTTAACCATTGCATTAAATTTCAACCCAAGGTCCCAAACCACCAAGCAGATAAGCATCTTTGATATAAAGTCCCAATCAGTTCCTTCCCATGTAGTCAACATTATGTTTAGATTTGATCTCCCCTATGTATATATCCAGTATCCTCTGGTCAAACAATTTTCAATGCTATCTTCTAGACTTGCAATGGCATTGCTTAGCTAGGATCTTATATGCCATTGTCATTAGCGTAATAAAATACCATCTATTGATCATGTATATGATTGATGATTTAGAAGTAATTTGGCAAACCATTCATTTGTCAAATTCCCCATTTTACTATTATAAAACACCTCATTGGATATCATGTCAAAATCATTGCTAATTTAATGCCATATTATCGTAATAACTCACAACATAGGCCATCCACGATTCTTCCTATTGGTGAGAGCCATATTCATATTTGGAGATGTCCTTCTTTATATTGTATATTTCCAATGACCATATCATAGTAGTGGCCACTTTCTTAGATGCATCCCATGCTGCCAAAACCTATTTTGAAGCATGATAGGGAGAGAAACTAACCTCTGTAAATACTGCAGACCCTAAGGAACCTTTCCAAAAACCTATTCTGAAGCGTGATATGGAAAGAAACTAACCTCTATAAAGACTGCAGACCCCAAGGAACCTTGAACAAATTAAAATATATTCCACTTGGCCAATACCAAATCGCTTTCCACTCAACCACTATGAAATTGTAATCTAAATCAAGCTTCATGCAAAGATTTGATGATTCTTCATGTGGATCTTTACAGGATGAATTTAAATAGGCGAAAATCATCACCATTTTTTTAATTTACTAAATCATTCCAGGTTTTTTCCCATATTTGAACCATTTTGGAAGAAAAAAATTCTTCACCTAACAAATTTGGTGGCTGAAACCACCTAATTCTTAATTTACCATAAAATATGGAGATCAAAATCACTAATGAGACCTCCATTAATGAAAATCAATGGTTGATTCAACCGAGAAAGTATAAATGTGAATTTTAGGGCAAATTTGTCCATATTCTAGTGAAATAATTGTTCCACAACCTCAAATTGAGGGAGAACTAACTATTCTTTGCCCTGTGGTGTAAAAATTAGGGCAAACTAACTGTCATTTTAATCTATCACTGAAAAATCAGGATGAACCAATTGATCTTGGCCTTAATTACCAAAAATATGGGGGTGAACCCAATATGTTTTCCCTCTCCGAAGAGGTTATCAATTCGGTTTCTCACCATTATGGGTTTAATAAAGATTGGACTAATGTATTAAATTAAAAAAAAACTTTTCCATATTAAAAATCTTCCCACAATTATTTTGTGATCCCTACAATTTCTCCCCAAAAAGTTTCCTTGAATTGAACTACTTTTAACTTTGTTTTTGAGTTGGACACAAACATAAATTTGTTTAGTAGACACACACGTTCTTCAGTGGCTTGGGAAATCTGCCACTACCCACTTAAAAATTTTCAATCATCATAATTTATACACTCACAACTATACAAGTGAATAAGTGATATGTTCAAGCTAGCCTTTGATGGAATATATGGATATACATTTCCTGCATTTAGTCCATTGGACCCTCAACCTAAGTTTATTCTTTTATTTGTACATCTTTGAATGATTCCACACAAAGAGATCAAAAATAATTTTTTCTAAGGCCATATGACAATAGTTACAGAATTGGTTTCTGTAAATCACCGAGTTTATAGGAAAAAATAGCGAGACATTACTCCCAACATATATAAATATTATCGAATTGGGATACCTAACAACAGATGTACCCATAAATTGAGCAACAAAATCTAAAGTTTAAAGTTCAATATTTTTAGAATCCAATGGGTAAATGATAAAGAGAACATTAAAATAAGAGGTCCCAATGCCTTAATAATGATCATAATAAAATACCTATTTATGATCTGCATTTGTCATGATGTCCCCGTAGCTATGTCTATCTTCGATGTGTGTAGAGACCGAGGGGGTACCTCTTCCATTCCACCTTCACTAGAAGTCTCTCAGCCTTCGGCCTCATTTTTCGCATCCACATGACCCTCCACTTGTGTGTCTTTCCTAATCTCTCTCGGTGGCCCATTACATTATAGGGCTTCTGAATTCTTTGAGGCCCATGAATTCTTGTCGTGGGAATCAGTTTAGTGTCGATTCTCTGATCTGTGACATCTTCACCGACAATATTTATGGTCACCATTTGTGTGGTGCTAAAAAACATTTTCCATAAGTATTTATTTCTTTTTAGCAGCTATAATTTTTTTTTTAACTTTAAAAATATTATTGAAATTTTTAAATAAAAAAAATGATGGAGATTATTTATACAGTCTAAACAATGAAGTTTATCTATACTATATTATTTTTTCATGTCAAAAAAACATATTTCCTTATGTCCAAAGAAAACAAACTTTTAACCAATCACAAGTAATTTTAATATTTTATTTCATAACTAAACTTATATTTAATGTTAGACGCATTTATTTGTAATAATTGTAAATATTTATTATAAATGTTAAAATAATTAACCCGCTAAAATGCTATGAACTCAATTTGGTGTGTAGCTAGCACACTGTGATCATTGGCACTAAAGTAAATATCAATATATTATATTTAGACTCCTTTGTCAAAAAGTACAATTTTACATTGTTGAGTGACATAGGGGGTCTCTGAATCCATATAGAGTGTTACAATTCACTAAATTTTAACACTATAAAATGGGGTCTTTATATTTCTTATCAAAATTGCAAGTCTCTGAATCCATATAGAGTATTACAATTCACTAAATTTTAACACTATAGAATGGGGTCTTTATATTTCTTATCAAAATTGTAAGTTTCCATTGCTCAATGTTACAATTAACGTCACTTGGGTCTCTAAAACCATCTACAATATTACAATTTACTAAAATTTAACACTTTAGATGGATTCAAAGACAATTGACGTTACCCGGGTCTCTAAATCCATTTGCACTGCTAAAATTTAGTAAATTGTACAAATTCATTGCCATATTTGTAATTTTCCATTGTTGGGGCGGCACAACTAAAAATGACTAACATAAATGACTAATTCATATTCTTAGTCATTGTTAGTTAGTCATATTTGTATTTCTATGATTAAATTATTCGTTTACATTAGTCATTTTTATTTTAGCCACTTGTTATCTAATCGTATACTTTATCCTGTGACTAAATTAGTCGTTTATCTTAATCTTTTCTAGTTGGATCACTTAAAATTGATCAATTTTGGTCGTTTATCCTTTGAAAAAATTGTGGTGACAAACTTCTTTAGTCACCTAGTCATTTATCTCTAATTTTCTACTAGTTTTAATAACCCATTTAGTTTTCAAATTACTATTTAATCTCTAATACATTTTGTAAGAAACCTCCAAACTATATAAGCTAACAAAAAATTCTAACTATTTAAAACATAAAACATAATATTTTTGTACATATACATTTTTGAAAATATATGATTAGATTTATCTCCCCAAACAAAACCACAAAACACCAAAAAAGATAACAAATAAACTAATCATGAAATGCTTCACAAAAAAGTATGCCATGAAATGTTCAATGCAAAGTATATATATAGCATTGTTTTTGAAAATATTATTGTTATAATTCAGATACTATATCTCGTTTCAAAGACTAAAAAAACTATGCCATCAAAGTATATAAATCTCTTTTTATTTATATATATTAAAATTCATTAAATAAAGATATATAGAGAGAAATTTACCAAATTTAGTTGTTTGTTTATAGTTATGTGTCTACCGTGATGGTGTTATTGGAGCAACGACACAGGTCTTGGATGTTAGCATCACGAGTTTGAAAATATATGTGAAACTACAATACTAAAATTTATTTAATTGATATATATGATATGAATTGGTTTTTTTATCTTATAATTAGATAAGTATTTGTATTAATCTTTTTAATAGTTTTTTTCTGATATGAATTGGCTTTTTTAATCCATGTTTTGAATAACTATTTATGTTTTTGTTTTTAATTTTCAAAATTACTACTTATAAGTTGTAAGAATTTGTTTAAACTTCTGCTTGCCATGAATGGATATGTTTTGAACATTTTTATGTTCTTTTCACATCTCAAAATTATTAATTTTCAAGTTTTTTTTTTCTTCCATAAAACCAGTTTTTTTTGCTTTGTATTCTAATATATGTGAAAGATTACACATACTCTTTGTTAAAAAGGTGTATACCATCAAAATGCAAAATCAATAAATTTAAAAAATTTACTAACAATTACCAGTTGTGAAAGGTAATGGCTTCCTAAAAGATAGTGACACAATATTATTTAAATATTATTTGTTTAAATAAGACACAATATTATTTTTAAAAAGTAGTTGATTTTTATTAAAAAAGTAGTTGATTTTTATAATACAAAAGTAGATGGCATTTATATAGGACCATGGAATGTTTATCTCATTAAATGGAGTTTTATTGGAATCAATGTAAGTGAATTAATAAGAAAAATAAAATCTTCACAAAGTGTGAGCAAAAATTCAAACACATAGTTACACAAAAGTTCACATGTGAGCAAAAATTCAAACACACAGTTACACAAGAGTTCACATAGACGTGGTCACTGTAATGGATACCCAAATTTTGGATACCATTAAAGTTCATTATGAATTAATTAGTAAAATTAATGAGTTAATTAATATGATACAATCAAATGTTTATCTAGATTTAATTTTAGTTTGTAATCATTAATACATTTATTTTGTAATTTCTTATTTTATGTTTAAGAGTGATTGGTCATTTAACTTTGTTTTCCCAAATCAATTATTTTTTACAATAATTATTAGTAATTGACTCGTTTTTAATAATATTTTTTAATAAAAATCTTTTTATGAATTAAATAAATAATAATATTATTGTTATTATTAGGAAGGATAAAGTGATTAGAAATATTGGGAAAAATAAATATTTCAATAAGTTAAATAATTTTATGTGAAAATTATTTCTTATTTCATAGATAAAGGAATCTCAAAAATCTAATTAAATTATTATTAATTTTGATGGGTAAAAATTTAAAGTGGAAAGGTCACAAAAGGTTGATCAATCTCTAGTCCATTTATGAAGTTGAATTAGAGAGTTTGAAAGAAGAATCAGAATCCAGTGTTATATACAACGAAATGGTTGGTTATTGCCTGATACTTATCCCCTTGAAGCCCTACATTGGCGATATTTGGAATCCATGAAGACGTTATTGTTGAAGTGAAGACTAAGGTAATTTGGCTTCCCTTTTACAATGATTTGCATTGCTAATTTGCTTATGTTCGAGAAGTATTTACTTTACTGCCCATTTTTATTTTCTTTTTAGAAAATTTGAAGAGTTCTTAACAACGTCTACTAATTTGTTTTGAAACAAAAAAATTCATGGAGGGTGGAGATGCCACATGGGTTGAATTTCGTATTTTTCAGGAAGAGGGAAACAAAGAAAATATAGAGAATACTTGTGCTTGTTCTATCACCTTGAAGGTATGAGGTTTGGGGATTAGGAGGCTTTCTTCAGACATCCATTCATTGTTGGGACCCTAGCCATGGTGCGTTCATGCTCAAAGGGGAAGTTTTGGAAATTACGATAGAGGGCATCTACTTTTTTATGGGTTCTTGAGGAGAGGAGCTCCAATGAACCTTAAAGGTGTTGTTTGAGGTGATATTGTCTAGTGAACCATGCCCACAAAATTCAAGGTGTTATAAAACTCATGTTTATGAAGGTAAGGATGGACTATGTGTACATTACGAAAAAAAGATGACTATGGTCACTTTGCTACCCTTGTCCTCTTGCTTTTTGTGGAATGCATTTAAAATCCAGGAGTATTGTTTGAACTTCTGTTGGTTTATAGAAATGTTTATCCCCCGATGTCACATAAAATCACTTCCTTAGATTCCAATTGGTTTTGAATGGCATCTCTACGTTGCATTAGCTACAGATAATGAGGAGTGTCAAAGGGAAGGAATCTAAAGATCCAAGTTTTTGATGATAGAGGTGCATTACCACTTATCAGAGTACGAAATGCTGAACAAAAATCTAATAGAACACAATAAACGATTCCCTAAATCCACTTGTTATTGAAAATGATACTTTCTATTGAAAAAACGAGTAACACATCTGCCTGTATTATAAATGGAAATCGAGTTACCATTTCTGTGGGAAGAAAATAATAGATTCTTGTAACGTCTCCATACCCCATAATGCAGATTAATTAAAAAAATTCCTCAAGAACACATGTTCTCCTTCTAAACATCGGGCATGGACATCAACACACACTTCATTATTCTTTCTCAAACTTAGAAAGCACTATAAAAAAATTTCTCCCTTCACAGATCCCTTCTGCGACTAGAAATACTATTTCCACATTAGACCTATTCCTTCCACACTTCTCCCTCCGCCTTTCTCATTTCTCCCTTCTGAACTCAGAACTCAGACACTGGGAATTCAAGGGTTCAATGAACTAAATTATCAACCTTTCACCTTCTTCCTTCCACACTTCCGCTTTCTGCCTTCTGCACCTCGAAACTCGAAAATTGAAAAATTCAAAGGCTCGATGAATTGGATTATCAACCTTCCGCCTTCCCTAGCTCAAAACTCAGAAATAGGAAAATTCAAAGGCTCGTTGAAGTGGATTATCAACCTTTTTCCATCCACCTTCTGCACTTCCTCTTTCCTCCTTCTGCACCTTGGAACTCGAAATCAAAAAATTATCTTTTTTCCTTGGAATTCTTCTACGCTTTCGACGTTTGACTTCCAACCTTGGACTTTGGAAATCAGAAAATACAGTTCCTTTCTTGTTTTGAACTTCCCTTTCTGCCTCCCTCCGTTTTCCTTTTGCAGGTGGATCCCAAGGTGTGGAAACACAACGAATCTACCATGTTCAACTTTTCCTCTTTCGATTTTCACCTCCCGCCTTCTGCGAGTGGATTCCAAGGGGAGGAAACTCAATAATTCTTACCTTACCTTTGTTTTTGGCCCTATAAGAGAATTCTAGCCTCTATGAACTTGGGAAAAAGCATCACAAAGATACCAAGCATGCACATAAGTAAAATGTATAAAACATGCAAGGCATAATAAGAAAATACAGGAACATTCATACATAAGTAACCTCTACTTAATCATCAACAAGAATTCAACATGAACATAGAATTCATAGATAATGCATGGCATAAAAAATTATAACATAAATACTTATCTTGATGATTAAGTTGTCCCACAACTAGCTATGTCACTGCAACATTCCACCCAACCATATGCCAATGTGTTCATTAATCTCTCAACACACAACCACCCCGACATGGGCATGATTCCCATAAGGAACTAGGGAACAAAAAACTTACACACAACCAGACAAAAGCATGCACAAAGTCAAACCAACCTTCAGTTTGTTTTATCAGACTGTCCAACCAAGCCAACACCAGTTGATTTTATCAGGCTAAAAGCTTACAAGCCAACACTGTTGGGTTTATCAGACTATTCAAAGTCAAGCCAACAATTAGTTTAAGGACCAACCAAGCCAACAGATGGGTTTATCAGGCTACTAGCCAAGCCATCATTCAAGTTGGGTTTATCAGGTTGTCCAGCCAAGGATTTCTCACAAGGCCAAACATAATAAGACGCATCGAAGCCAACAGATGGGTTTATCAGGCTACCAGCCAAGCCATCCTTCAAGTTGGGTTTATTAGGATTCTAAGGAAATGAAATGGTATAATGGGTAAGCTAGTGGCTCATTCAAGAGCTAAGGACACCTCCACATGATCCATTTGACCTAGAAACCATGACACCTACACACCCAACAAAAGAAGGCATCCCCTTCTTTTCCACACAGTCCCTCGGGCTATACCTTCCCTTCTGGTGCTCTTCAGGATGTGAAGAGTCATTTCACTAGCTACTCTTATTTTTTCTTGAGGTTCCTTCTACACTAGGTTTATAAATCCCCTTCCTCGTCTCTTCCACTCCTAAGTCTTGTGTATCATTCAGACCCAAACCAAGGTGCACTAAAAAAAAAACCACAAGGAAACACAACCACACAAGATTCACTCTTTGACAGAGGAACCCATTGTGGAAACGCCTTTTGTGACTCAAGAGATTGAAATTGAATCGTCTGAACCACGAAACCCTGCTCCCTTGCTTGACAAAGGAAGATACTTGCAAATAACTAGTTCTATGGTCCTAGGAAGTGAACCAATACGACAATGGAGTCAAGGATGGAAAATCAAAGACAAAAAACCACGGTTCTGTATCACAGGTGAACGCACAATGCGCAAGAGAAGTATGGAGAACTCCCATGGTAGAATCCCCTGTACAATGATGAAATGGAATGGAATGGTTCGAATGAATGAGGAGTGATCAAAATCAAAACACAACCTCCTCTAATGGACTAGGAACACATCACGTGCTTTCTTCCTGCAGAAGCAAAAGTGTGGCTTCCCCCAGGCTACAAGCCTACTCAGACTGCATTCTACCATGCCTTACATTGTCCCAGGCATTAATTGCCTCATCCAATTTCTGGAAGAAATTAATGATTGAGAGTAGAGGACAAAAAGGTGGTTGAGGTACATGGGTTTCCCCATTGGAACCTAGTCACACCTTATTGGATCAGGGGGTTTGACTAACTACCCACCCTATCCCTCGTGGAAGCATGCCCCCGTCTCTTTAACGTTTGCAATCCCATAGCTAGTTGTGGTATTTTATTAATTTGCATATTTACATGATATATCAAAATATATACACTGTGCTTGACTTAGCACTATCACCACAGGTATCTTCCTTGATCACCTATACAGAAAACCAGATCAGTGACAAGGCCTTGGCCTTGAGCTCCATGCCATGATCTCAATACAATATATACATCATGTATAATATTAATACCATGGGGTTAAAACTGAGGTATTACAATCCCCTCCCCCTTTAACAACACTGTCCTCAGTGCTTAACAAAATTGAACAAAAATTCTACACTGGCACCACCTCAGTGCTCTACAAATTTGAACAAAAATAGATGTGCCAATTACATGGCATCCTCCAACTCCCAAGTAGCCTCCTTAGGACCGTAGTGCTTCCATTGCACCTTTACCTGTCATATGGCTCGATTATGGAGCATGGTGATCTTCTTGTTGAGGATGCACAATGGCTTGGTTTGGAACTCTCACTCGGGTTCCACTTAAATCACATCCCAATCAATCACATGGTTAGGGTCATGTACATATTTATTAAGCAAATAAACATGAAAAACATTATTATCTCTAGTGTTAGCAGGAAATGTAAGTCTATATGCAACTAACCCTATTCGTTCAATCACTTCAAACGACCCACAATATCTAAGTGACAACTTGGCACAATTTCCAATGTTCAAAGAACTCTTCTTTTCCCTCACTCTAAGGTAAACAGGATCCCCAACACTAAACCCTCTATCAAACCTATGCTTATATGCATAGATTTTCTATTTTTCATGGGCTTCCTTCAGATTCATGCCTGATCTTAGCAAACTCCTTCTCCATTTCCTTGAGCAATTCTGGCCCAAGCACAAAGCTATTCACAGGATTATCCTAGGTCACAGGTGTCCTACACCTTCTCCCATACAAAGCTTCATAAGGACTCATCCCCAAGGATGATTTTTATCCATTATTATAAGCAGACTCTACCAAGTGTAGATAATCCTCCCACTTGGATGGTTTGTCCATCACATACATGCGAAGCATGTATTCCAACACTTGATTCACCCTCTTCATCTGACCATCAGTCTGAGGATGGTAAGTAGTGCTAAAATTTGGATTTGTACCCAAATATGCAAACAACCCCTTCCAAAAATTGGAAGTGAACTCGACAACCCTGTCAAAAACTATTTCGTTGGGCAATCCACGCAACTTGAAAATCTCCTTCATGAATATTTTTGCAATTTCATCAATCTTATGTGTGGACTTAACAGGTATAAAATGTGCTTCCTTTGTCAACTTGTCCACCACAACCATGATAGAATCATGTTGTCTCCAAGTCATTAGAAATCCTGTGATAAAATCCATGGAAACAACATCCAATTTCCACTCTGGAACTAGCAAAGGTTGCAACAAACCTATTGGGTGTTGATGCTCAACCTTCACCTGCTGACATTTCATGCACCTTGAAATATACTCAACAATGTTATTCTTCATTCTTGGCAAAAAGTACTTCTTTCTAGTCGTAGAAATCATCTTTTGATATCCTAGGTGACCAAAATAAGGAATTTGATGGATCTCATCCATAACAACTCTCCTTAAATTTGTTACATTTGGAATATAAATTTTATTTTTATAAGTAAGAGGCCCATCTTAAGTCCAATTTATATCCCTCATACCTCTTCTCAATACTTTGATGCTGCAATTTATCTTTTACCTGCACATACAATTCATCTTCAACAACATGATTAACAATCTGATGTCTCAAGTCAAACTGGAAAATACTAAGAGATTCCAAGTGAATTTCATGCACTTTCTTGCTAAGTGAATCAACCACTTTGTTTTCCTTTCATTTTATGTGTTTGATCTCAAATTCAAACTCACATAAAAGCTCCAACCATCTATCTTTCCTGGCATTTAGAGTAGGCTGATCAAACAAATATTCTAGACCACAGTGGTCTATCCTCAACTCAAACTTTCTTCCCATTAAGTAATGCCTCCACATGTTGAGAGAATGTACTATGGCTGAAAGTTCCAAATCATGAGTGGCATAGTTCTTCTCTTGATCCTTCAACTTTCTTAACTCATATCATACCATGTGGTTGTCTTGCATGAGAACTCCTCCAAGTCCTTGACCACATGCATCAATACACACCATAAAATACTTTTTTGGGTCTACAATCTTCAGAATTGGTGTACTTGTGAGAATATTCTTCAACCGCTGGAAGCTTTCCTCACATATTGGTGTCCATTCAAACTTCATCCCCTTCTTTTGCAAAGAAGTGATTGAATTTGCAACCTTAGAGAATCCCTCAATGAATCTCCTATAATAACCTGCAAGGCCCATAAAATATATTACATCTGTCACATTCCTCGGAGCAGGCCAATTCATAATGGCATCAATCTTCTCAGGGTCTACAGATATACCCTCATCTGAGATGATGTGAACCAAATAATGAATCCTATCTTTATAGAAGCCAAATTTGCTCAAATTTGCATATAACTTATGCTCCCTGAGCAATTGCAATGTCATCTCAGATGTTCTTCATGCTCTTCCTCATTCTTAGAATAAATGAGGATGTCATCAAGGAATATAGGAACAAACTTGTCTAGATACCTGCTGAAAACATTATTCATAAGGCACATAAATGTAGTGGGTGCATTTGTGAGACTAAATGGTACCACTACAAACTCATAATGTACATACCTTGTTCTGAAGCCTATCTTATGAATGTCTTCATCCTTGATTCTTACCTAATGGTAACCAGACCTTAATTCCATCTTGGGAAATACCTTTGCTCCTCTGATTTGATCAAAGATTTCATCAATTCAAAGTAATGGGTATTTATTCTTCACCGTGACTTTTCTCAGTCGTCTTTAATCAATATAGATCCTGAATGTACCATCTTTCTTCTTCACAAACAGAATTGGTGCTCCCTAAGGAGACACGCTCGTCCTGATATACTTATTTTCCAACAAATATTGCAACTGCATCTTCAGCTCTAGCGTTTCGGGTGTACTCATTCTGTAGGATGTCTTGGACAGTGGTGTTGCTCTTGGGACAAGTTCAATTATGAAATCAATGTCCCTCTTTGGAGGAAGCCCTGGAATCTCACCAGGAAACACATCCTTGAATTCCTGCAACACCTGAAAGTCCTCCAACCAAGGAGTTTCATTCTCTGCTTCCTCCAACACATGGGATGCGTACACTCTGCAAATTTTCCTACATAACTTCTTCAGCTGCATTACTGAAATCTTCCTAACAAAAATCACCTTTGGAATGCCTCTTACAACCCTTACCCTTAAGTTTCCTTCCTCATCTAAGCACTCAAAAGTCTTGTTGTAACAATCAAGATTTACCTTGTGTGCTTCCAAACAATCCATTCCAATGAGGATATCACTGGGAACCAAGTGGTAGAACATTCATATCTACATAAGTTATCGATCCCTCCATAACTAATGGACACTTTTCTACCACTTCACTGATCTTTCTCTTAGTTCCAGTGGCTAGCTAGACTAACCATGACTTGATATGCTTTAAATTCTTAAAAGCACAAATTTCAACTACTCTAGGAGTAATGTAACTATGAGTAGATCCAGGGTCAATTAAAACATAAACACATTGCTCAACAATCTTACCCACAACTTCAGTCACTGTGACTCTCCTCAAGTGCTGCATAGATCCTAGGAACAATCCCTACAACTTGACCCACACTTTCTTCTTCTCGAATGTTATGAGCCTTCCTTAGATACCCATCCTCAAGTGGGAAATTCCTGTACATGTGGGGTCCTCCACATTTCCAACATTGAAGAGGCTCTTTGTTCTGTTGTGGATATCTTGGTTGTTCTCCCATTGCTCTAGCTGACTTACTCACAGCTTAGGACAGTTGCTTCTACTGATTCCTGAAGTGAGAAGGTATGAAATCTTTCTTCCTCTGATCATACTTTTCATTTCTCTTTTCCTTCCAAGCCTTATGGATATTGGGTTTTCTCTCGCTTTGTTCATAGCAATACTTAGCTTTCCTTTTTGTTTCTTCCAAAGTTCTAGGTTCATAAAACTCAATTCTATCCTTGTAGGACTAAGGTAATCCACTTAGAAAACGCTGGACTTTTACCTTTTCCTCTTTAATGTACCTGACATACCTTAGAAGTTCCAAGAACTTGTTGGCATACTCTTCCATGGTCTGTTGTCCCAATTTCAACTCATGGAATTCTTTGATGTTATCATCATAATACCCGTCAGAGAAGTATTTCTGCTTGAAGTATTTCTTGAACTGTTTCCAAGTGATCCTCCTTTCACTGATCCCTTAGAGGAAATTTCAACTCAAAATGGGCCTTTTAACTCTAACTCAAATTTCATGTCATCATGTGTTAGCCAATGAAATTGCTTTAAATTTGAAATACCATATAGGTCTTACACACCTTTTTAATATAAATTTGGGGATAGGTATCATAAAAAAAAACTACTTTTTTTGTTTGTATTTTCGACATATCGCTTCGTGTTTTTACTCAAATTTTGATCGGGAGAGCTCATTGGATGCAGAATTAAATTCCACATCCAACGCGTACCCACTCGACATACTTTTGACAGACCCCGCTACCCCAAAAATAAGAAATACCTGAAAAAAAGTGATGATGATGTCATCATCACATTTTTTCAGGTATTTCTTAGTTTTGGGGTAGCGGGGTCCGTCAAAAGTATGTCGAGTGGGTACGTGTTGGATGCAGAATTTAATTCTGCATCCAATGAGCTCTCCCAATCAAAATTTGAGTAAAAGCACGGGGATATATGTCGAAATTACAAACAAAAATGGTAGTTTTTTCTTTTCTTCTGCCAAAATTAATAAATATTCTTTTATTATTTTAACTATTATTTTATTACTTTTTTTTAGGAGGCCCATTTTGAGTTGAAATTTCCTCTAATGTTCTTTACCTACCTAAGGTGCTCCCACCAAATGGATGCTCTACAATTCAGGTTGAAGATGGAAACCCTAGCTTTCATATTTCCGGAATAGTCTTGGAATTGGAAATATTTCCTTGTCCCAAGAAGCCAATATTCAGCTTCTTGTCTAGTCTTTATCTCTCCATTGAAGGTAGGAAACCTTTCCTTTTCAAACTCATCACTTGAGTTGTTTCTATAACTCCTCTCTCTCTCTTTTCTCAGTGAGATGAAGAGATTGATCCCCTAGTGGATCTTTTAGAATCAGAGGACCCACAAGGACATCTCTTTCTCCTTCTTCTAGCACTGCTCTTACTACCTTATGGCTTCTCTATACAATGCCTAGAGCTCATCCGCTCTTGGATGTCTGTTAAGCTTTTTAACATGGTGGCATTCAGCTGATGATGCTCTTCTTGAGCTTTAATCAGGCTTCTCATGGTGGTTGCAATGTTTGGCGGCGTCTATGTAATCTTCTACCATTAGACTTTGTATCATCATTTCCAACACAGACATTTTCCTCATTGGGATTCCATGCATCATACATCTCACAGGTTCTCATGGCTAAGCCACAACCCACTTTTTCAATCTACACTATGACTCTGCAAAACGTGTTAACAACATCATTTGTTAGCTAATCTCAGAATAAAAACCACTTACCCATTGCCCATGGAAGTTTTCTTTGTTTTGCAGCTAACAATATGTTCAAACCATTTACCAACAACTCTGTTAACTATTCAACTACTCGTTCTATCCCATTTAGGCCCTGCGATGCAACCAACAACTCCAATACCACAATGTAGTGTACTATAATATTGGTATCAGAGGGTACTCTTATCTCTTTCTGGCCCATCCAGGCCCAATGCTGCAACCCGCAGCTCTGATAACATAATGTAATGTCCCCGTACCCCATAATGTGGATTAATTAAAAGCATTTCCTCAAGAACACATGTTCTCCTTTGAAACACCAAGCATGGACGTTAACACACACTTCAACCCTGTTTCTCAGGCATAGAAAGCACTGTAATAACCTTTTCTCCCTTCACAGATCCCTTCTGCGACCGGAAACACCATTTCCGCATTGGACCTTTTCCTTACGCACTTCACCCTCCACCTTCAACCTTCCTCCTTTCTGACCTCCAAACTCGTAAGCTAAGAACTCAAGGGTTCAATGAAGTGAATTATCAACCTTCCACCTTTCGCCTTCCGGACTTCCACTTTCCGCCTTACGCACCTCGAAAATTGAAAATCAGAAAATTCAAAGGCTCGACGAAGTGGATTATCATCCTTCCTCCTTTCTCCTTCTACACTTTCACTTTCCACCTTCCGCACCTTAGAAATCAAAATATTCAAAGGCTCGACAAAGTGGATTATCAACCTTTTGCCTTCCGCCTTTCGCACTTCCACCTTCCTCCTTCCGCACCTCAAAAATCTAAAAATTATATTTTTTCCTTGGAATTCTTCTGCACTTCCAACTTTAGCCTTTTGACCTCGAACTTCAAAAATCGGAAAACACACTTCTTACCTTGTTTTCAACTCCTCTTTCTACCTCCCTCCTTCCACAGGAAAATCCCAGGGTGTGGAAACACAACGAATTTGTCTTGTTCAACTTTTCCTCTTCTGGTTTCTACCTTCCTCCTTCCGTAGATGGATTCCAAGGGGAGGAAACTCAACGATTCTTACCTTAGCTTCATTTTTGGCCCTGTAACAGGCTTCTAGCCTCTATGAACTTGGGAAAAAGTATCACAGAGATATCAGGCATGTACATAAGTAAAATGCATAAAAAATACAAGGCATAATAAGAAAATATAGGGACATTCACACACAAGTAACCTCTACATGATCATCAACAAACATTCAACATGAAAATAGCAATTCATAGATAATTCATGGCATAAACAAGTATAAAAAAAAATTATCTGGATGATTAAGTTTTCCTACAACTAGCTATGTCGCTACAACGTTCCACCCAACCATAGGCCAATGTGTTCATTAATCTCTCAACACACTTCCACCCCTAAGCTGGGCATGATTCCCACAAGGAACTAAGGAACAACAAACTTACACACATCCAGACCAAAGCACGCACACAGTCAAACTAACCTTCAATTGGTTTTATCAAACCGTTCAGCCAAGCCAAAACCAGTTGGGTTTATCAGGCCACAGGCTTACAAAAAAACATTGTTGGGTTTATCAGACTATTCACAGTCAAGCCAGTGATAGTTTAAGGACCATCCGAGCCAACATATGGGTTTATCAGCAGGGATGATTTTAGGGGCGAATTTTAGCCCAATGGCGAATTTTAAGGGTTACCCAAAAAAAAGTGGGTGAATTTTTATATTAAAATGTTATTATTTTATTTAATAAATTCTCCCATTGTTTATTTTGTATATAGGTGCCCCAAGGTAAATCGCATTCATCCCGATTTAGGGAAAAACTGGAAAATGAATATTAGCCCAAGAAAATATTGATTTTTGCCCACATTCGCCTAAATTTTTCTGAATTTTTCCGACTGGGAGGAGATTTTTGCCCAAATTCGCCTAATTTTTTCCGATTGGGAGGAGAAATGAAGGTGGTTCGCCAGATTTATGGATAATAGCTTAAAAGTTGGTATTTCACCCAAGATTTATGGATAATACGATTAAAAATTTGGTATTTCGCCTAGACTTATGAATATTTCGGTAAACTGGTCTTACTTCAACCTCGATTGGGGTAAATTTGACATAGTTCGTCTTGGATTTGGATTTGTGGACAATTATTTGAGTAAAATGTGGATATTTAATCAATTGGGGAAGTTTTTTCACTGGATTTGGTTCATATTTGAGCAAAAAATGGATAAATTTAGTCAAGTTTGGAAGTTTTTTACCTATATATAATGGTGCAAGAGTCAGGACTTAGGCTCAACATCAAGCTTGGTTTCTATTGCAAATCAGTCTTTATAGTGGCTGTGCGGATTTGTGGAAAGCAATTTCACAAAGTTTCTTCTATCTGTAGGATTTTTACAAGTTAGTTTCTTGAATCTTCTTCTATCTGTAGGCTTTTTACAGGTTAGTTGCTATGAGCACTCAACCTTGTTTGTGTTATAAATGGTGTGGTTTTTTTCTTTTGTTTTTAGGGACATCTGCAACAAACTTGGATGGAGATGCTCTTTTGGCATTCAAAAATGGCCTGGATGACCTAGACGACATTGCCAACTGGAGTAACGATTCTTCTCCTTATCAGTGGAAGGGGTGGAGTGCAATGGAGCAATTGTGGTCTCTATCTCACTCTCGAATATAGGATTATGAGGCAAAATCTCTCCACAACTTGGGTTTCTTTTGCATCTGGAGACTCTAAACCTCACAAGCAACCTTCTTTATGGTACCATTCCACCTCTAATCTAGAGTCTTAAAAATATGAAGCGCCTAGATTTGAGTTTTAATCAGTTATCTGGAGCAATTGATTCTAATATCAAACAGCTAAGTGACCTGGAATAATTGATATTGGGCACTAATGCATTATGTGGCAATGTAATTCGAGAGCTGGGTTCCTTGAGTGGCTTACGAGTGCTAGACATGAGTGTTAATTCTTTCAGTGGGCAAATTCCTATAGAGTTAGGTAATCTTGCTGATTTGGAGTACCTAGATGTTGGAGGTAATAGTCTATCAAGCACCATACCAGCACATTTGTGTAATCTGTCAAAGTTAATAGTGTTTGGCCTTGGGAATGGGTTTTTGTCTGGAAATATCCCTGCCAAGATTGGTAAGCTCATAAATTTGGAATATTTAGATGTATCAAATAACTCTCTTTCAGGAAACATCCCTTCATATATTAGAGCCATGGTAAAATTAGTAGACCTCAGCCTAGGAATCAATAAATTTTTTGGCCCTTTGCCTTTAGAAATTGGAAATCTTGTCAATTTGGTAAATCTTTATTCCCCTTCCTGCTTGCTAAGAGGACCGATACCTAAAGAGATTGGAAATATGAGAAGCTTAGAAAAATTAGACCTCTCAAACAATCCTCTGCACTCTCCCATCCCAAACTCCATTGGAAATCTGCAAAACCTTACAATTTTGAATCTTTTGAATGCTGAGATCAATGGTTCAATCCCTACAGAGCTTGGTAATTGTAGAAATTTAAGGACTGTGGTGTTAACCTTCAATTCTCTCACAGGTTCTCTTCCAAATACACTTGCAGATCTCTCCCTTTTTCCATTCTCCGCAGAACAAAATCAATTGATTGGAACTCTTCCTTCTTGGTTGGGAAGGTGGCAGAAAGCTGACTACATTCTACTTGCTTCAAATCATTTTAGTGGCCACATTCCTCCAGAGCTTGGAAATTGTTCCTAGATGACTCATTTGAGTCTAAGCAATAATCAATTGACAGGCTATATACCTCCACAGCTATGTAATGCAAAGTTTCTAAGTGAAATTGACTTGGGGAATAATATGCTTCTGGGTACTATTGAAAATACATTTATCAATTGCAAAAACTTGACCCAGTTGATCCTGAATCATAACTAGATTACTAGTAGGATTCCTGGATATTTTGGTGAGCTTCATGTCCTCCTACTTGAGCTAGATCACAACAATTCAAGTAGTGAAATACCTGAAAAGATATGGAGTTCAACAACCCTCTTGGAATTTAGTGTTGCTTACAACTTCCTTGGAGGCAGGCTCTCTACTAAAATGGGTAAGTCCACAACACTAGAACGTTTGATTCTCAATGACAATAATTTGGAAGGAGAAATACCAAACGAAATTGGTATATTGTCAAGCTTGTCTATGCTTTCTTTGAATGGCAATCGTTTGGAAGGAAGAATTCCAACTGAGTTGTTTCAATGTATAAATCTAACTACTTTAGACCTTGGGAAAAATCATCTAAATGGAACCATTCCAAAGGATATTGGCATGTTAGTGTAGCTGGAATGTTTGGTGCATTCTCATAATGATCTTTCTGGTCCTATTCCTACAGAAATTGCAATAGGTTTTCAATAGGTTGATATTCCAGATTCAAGTTATCTGCAACACCATGGAATGTTTGATCTCTCCTAGAATCAGCTTTCAGGTCCATTCCAGAAGAACTTAGGGACTGCATTGTCATTGGGTATTTGTTGCTTAATAACAACAACCTCACAGGGGTGGTGCCCAAGTCACTGGCCCATCTTTCAAATTTAACAACTCTAGATTTATCATACAATAATGTGGTCAGTGAAATTCCTAGGGAGATTGCAACAAGTAAAAATCTTCAAGGTCTGGCATTGGCATATAATAAACTGAATGGCACTATTCCATCAGAGCTTGGAGACCTCAGTAGTTTGGTGAAGATGAATCTTATGGGTAACAGATTACATGGGAAGATTCCTGATACAATTGGAAAGTTAAATGGGCTTTCTCACCTTGATGTGAGCAATAATGAGCTCTCAGGTGAACTACCTAGATCTCTTGCAAACTTGGTCAACATCGTTGGTCTATATGTACAACAAAATAGGTTATCTAGTGGCATTGCTGGCTTGATTTCAAAGAGCACAGTCTGGCATCAGATTGAGACACTGAATTTGAGTTTAAATTCATTTAGTGGAGAAATTCCAAGATCCCTTGCCAATCTCTCTTGTCTAACCTACTTGGATCTTCATAGCAATGAATTTACAGGTGCCATTGCTCTAGAGCTTGGTAGTCTTTCACACCTTATATACTTGGACATTTCTGATAATTATCTGACAGGAGTAGTCCCTGATGAATTGTGTGACCTTATGGATCTTAACTTCTTCAATCTGTCGGATAATCTGCTGGAAGGAGCTATTCCTGAGGGTGGTGGATGTAGTAATTTTACGGCTTCTTCATTTGTTAGAAACAAGGGTGTGTGTGGAAATTTGATAGGCCATAACTACAGTCTTAATCCAAAACAACAGCCTCATCTATTAAGGACTAGGGTGATTATTTGGATCACAATAGGAAGCACCCTTTTTGTGCTCGACCTAACTTTTTCTTTGGTAAAATGGAAAATGTTAAAGCAAGAGGCTTTCCCTAAGGTGGATGAGAAGAGAAAATTGAACCCAGCCATTGAACCTAAGGTGGATTAGCTCAACTGATTGCCACCAATGTTGCTGGGCATTTGTCTTGTTATGTGCTAGTGGGTGCTCTGTTTGAATCTAGTGAGGCACACACTAGTCTATACCGATAGGTTTACCAAGAATGGCATCCATGAATGTGGGGAAGCGTCGCTTGGGTTTCCAGGTGAGGTTTACCTTGGACAATAAAATAGATTGTAACAGTTTTATTGAATACTTTTCAAAGAATTTATCCATTTTTTAATCTTGTTATGTATTTGTTCCAGAATTGAAGAAGTAATACTGTAATTCACAAAATTCTGGAGGTAATTCTTAAATCAACGAGGACGAATGTACATTCTCCTTATTTTCTTACATGCTTCATTTCTATCATTGCCTTAAGCATATTATTTCTAATATCTAACATCATCACATTTTGACAAGACTTCTCCAAAGGTTTCCCCTGAGCAAAAATCTATCTCAACCTACCTGAAACTTTCTTATGTTTCCAGGATTCTACTTTCCATTCTTCTTTCTATTTGAGACATAAAAATCCTAAAAGATTTGAGTGAGTTCGTTCTGTTGTATGGTTATGTTATCTATTCTTTTGTGCTTTACTAAAATTTCGATGGTTATTTGGTGAGTAGGTTGAAGTTGATTGAACCCTGAATTTTTATTTTAAATTCATTGCCTGATATTAGTTTATACTTTGTGGTTAATTTAGTGTAAGGGCTATAGCATTAGTATTGCAAGTTGTTTAGTGCATTTCAGGCATAGTTTTACAGGTTCAGTAGTGTCTATGGTCTTCTAACCTGCATACATTTTGTCTCATTTAGGTTGTGAGTGGAGCTTGAAATTGTCTCATATTACATAGTTCAGCATATGTCAACTAGTCTGTGTTGTATAAAAGTAATTTAGGTTGTCCGTTAAAATTGGTAACATGTCTGTATTTTTGTTTGCTCATAGTTAACTCGTTTATAATATTCTAATTTCTAAGTATGAACATGAGATGTGCAGTCTTTATCATAAATTTTTCATATATACTACCATTGCTAACATTTTTATATTTGCAGTCGTTATCAAGACATTGATACTGATGTTCTAGATTGTTGATATTCTAATGGGACTAATGGAGACTATTTATACTCTTATAAAATAGGTTAAAATAGCACAAATGGAGTAGCAGCTACCGCGGTTGACACGAATGTGGACTTATCTTGAAAGGCAGGCAAGAGGCATGGTGAAAGGGATGGGTGAAAAACAAATTGAAGTACATAAGCGTATCTTACGTGATAGGGTATGTGATGATCATAAAATAAACATCATCTGTATTAAGTTTGGAGCTTTGGTTCTAAATGGAAGTTGTATTGGGTTCTCAACATCCTTTCCATTGTTTATATAGTGAAGCATTTAGATGGACTGGTTATCTCTATATCTGGGCTATAACCATTATAGATGCTGTATGTGTCATAGCTTGTGTTGAGATTCCTTCATCCATCCATCTATCCATCCATGTCTATATGTGCGTATGCATATCTGCCTTTTAATTTATGTGGCTTCAGTACTTTTTTGCAGAAGTCAAGGATATGGAAGAAGCTCAATAAAAAGAAAACAAGTTACAGAAAAGTGAACAGAATGATTAGGCCTCTTTAGAAACAAGAAAAATGTCCAAATCAGTATATATTTTTACACTATATGTATCCTGTACACACTTTCTTTCTGTACATTATGATTAAACATGGATCCGCCAATGACTCTACATAGTTTCCATGTATTTACAACTTTTTTTCACACGAAGCATCGTAATTACTCTGAAACATAACTAATTTCATGTCTGGGACATTGCAGCTGATAGCATACATAATGCAGATAAAACAATAAGTTGAAATTGAAGCTTGGATGACTTGTTGAGGTTCTTGATTTCATCTTCACTAGATTTTCAAAAATTTACTTAACAAAAGTGGGGCTTTTACCAAAGGGTGTTGGTTCACTAGTGAGGTTGGAAAATTTTTAATTATCCACCATGGTTCCATTCTTGCTATAGTGTGCCCCAATCACATAGCATGAGTTTGAAAGATGGGATGTGTTACCCCCCATATTGTATGGGTGTCCATGTGTCATTCTGCTCCCACTCTTCTGGGGTTGACAATGTCATGATGGTGGTGATTGAAGGAAAATCTACGCATGCTAGTGCAAGAGAAGGTATGAGGTGATCTGAAGCAAAGTTTGAGTCCAATCTAGCATCCTAACTGTGACAAAAGAGGTCATTTTTCAAATTTGGGTGCATTGTGTGCCCTAGATCAGCAGTAGCAGCCTCAAAACTCAGTTCTGGGCACTTTTCAGACCTCCAACCAGCAATAAAGGGCTATGGACAACCTTGTTCATAATTTTGGGCAGTTATGTGGGAAGCAAACAGTCAAAAGGGACAGAATAGTCCTAAAATAGCCTGAGGATCATCCCTAGATCAATTCTAGGTATACTCCTAATCAGTTTAGGCAATGCTCTAGGCATGAACAGCAGTCTAGGAGCCCCAAACTTCAAATCTGGGCACATCTTGGGATTTAAAATCAATTCTCAACTCTATTTGACCTCCTAATCAGCAATAATCTGATTTTGGGTAGATTTATTGGTGAAACAGCCCTAAACCTTTAAATCTGGGCAAAATTTATGGGTAGAAATGACAGTAAAATAGCAGTAAGATGCAAAATCCCAAGTCTGGGCACAATCTGTGTGAAGAACAGTAGCATAAAAGTGTCCCTAGGCATGTTGTAGCAACAAAGACACATCTCTTGGCGTCAATTCAATGGTAGTAATTCATCATTATCAGTTCTGGGTGGCTCACATGGCATATTATGTTGTTTTTCGAGCAATGTAGGGTGACGTTTTGCAGGTTTTGGTCCAGCAAGGTTGCCTGTACTTTCTTTGGGGGCCGATCCACCTTATATTCCTGTTTCAAGAGGTTTGTGCACCATTTTTGGCATAATTAGGGTCCAATCTGGGCAATAAAACTCACAAGTGAAGAAGTATGGCAGCATTGATGTGTTATAGAAGCTCCTCTATCTATCACTTGTGACTTGAGGCTTAGAAGTGTTGATCCTATCCACATAAGTCTGTTGAATTTTAGCATTAGCATAAATACTTGAACTTTTTTGCAGATTAGCTTAAACAAATGACAAGTGCAGTAAAAACTCATTCATCACATCAGCACAATGGACACAAGAGTTTTTCACTGGGGAAACCTTCAAAGGACAAAAACCCCAAAAACATTAGTAGCTCATATTGTGAATGAGATGACTTGGGAAATTCTTCAAAATGTTCCTTAAATCCAGATTTACAAAAATTACCCGATAAGGGCTTCATCAGGAAAAACAGAGATTTCTCTTTCCTGCCCGAAAAATAGAGATTTATCAGGAATTTTTATCTACATCTGACCTTATACTGGTGAGCCCACTTTCTACACTTGCAAATGTGTAACCTTTATGTACAGTACAATTTACTCTTTGAATAGGAAATTGCTAGTGTCAAGTCATGAAAAAGTTTTAGGGATCTTTTGGGAAAATTTGCAGGTTATGCAAGATGGAGACATAGTTCAAGTTGGGAGGAGTGAAGATATTCTGGGTGGTGCAGATTTATTAAAGCTAGTCGATGCACACCAACATACTTTGAATGCAATTGATGCAGCACAGATTTCATCTAGGAGGATAGCGCCACAAATAAGCAATAACAAAAGTATATTCTACAATACCATGGACTCTAAATCCGATAAACCATTTCAAAATGAGGATGCAGAGGACCGAGCAACGAGAATCAATGAAAATAGATCTGGACAGATTGTAAAGGAAGAATAAAGAGAAACTAGGAAGGTCAAAATGCAAGTCTACTCTTCTTTTATAACTGCAGCATATAAGGGTGCCTCGGTTCCTATCATATTGGGAGCACACATACTGTTCCAAGTGCAGAAAATCAGTAGCAATTACTGGATGGCTTAGGCTTCACGAGGATTGGACTCCATGATCTAAGGTCTAAATTAAGAATTATTCTGCAGGACCCAATACTGTTTGAAGGAACTGTACGAAGCAATCTGGACCCACTTGAAGAACATTCTGACAATAAAATTTTAGAGGTAAGTCCTATTAAAAGGAATCAATTTTAATTTCCATGCCATGTTGGAGGCTCTTTGGATTATAACTCATTATTTTGCAAGACTAAGAAACATTCCCACTTATATGATTTTAGTTCTAAATAAGTCAGTCACTAGGGTTGACTGGGGCCGTTAAGAGTGGGGCTTTGTTACAGCTACCACCAGGTTTGATTCTTCTTATATGATGTAGTCTTTTGCTGAAGGTCGGGTTGCTGAGAGTGGGGTTCTTTTATATCTTCTACCAGGTTTGATTCCTCTTACATGATTTTTCTCCAAGGATGTTGGCACACTAACCTCCGTAAGAGAGCCATTGTTTGTTCTGTGGTTGGACCATGAAGACAGTTGTTTCGAGTCATTGTTTGATCCTTGGTTGGGCATCAAGGCCTTTAAATCACAGTGTAAACAACATTGTCTTTTATTAAGTGGTTCATCTTGTTATTTTTTTGTTTTATGTACTTAACAACAGAATAATTAATGTTGTATAGGATGGAACCTGCATCATTAGATTTAAGATCTAATGGATGTATATCTCAGTCTATATAACATTTATTACACTGTTGAGTAGTGCATATGTTTTTTCAAAAGGTATGAAGGGTTGACACACCCTGTAAGGGGGCATTCTATGTTCTGTGGCTGGCACATTATGGAGATTAAATCGGGTCACTACTTGTTTCATAGTTTAGCCATCAAATTCATTAAGTTGGGTTAGTTGATATATCCACACAGAGTAAATGGTATCCTGTCACAACATGTGATTCATTTCTTAAAGAGGGAACCATTGTTTTTGCCAAGGTTGGCCTCTCTAGGTGGTTAAATTGGGTCATTGTTTGTTCAATAGTTGAGTCATCAAGGTTGTTAAGTTGAGCCAAATGGTATATACATAGGGTAAACAACATTCCACCTCTTAATACGAGGTGGATGCTCATCACTTCAGTAAAATTTTGAATAATCTTCAATACTTCTTAACTAAGTGATCTAATGCTTGTGTATTGGTTGTTTACCTTGCTTTCTCCTTCTCAGCCCCCATAAGCCTTCATCTTCATAGGTCTATAGAACAGATGAAATCTAGGATTATGTAGACTGGTTTTGCACTTTTAGTCTTTTGTAAGAGGCCTTTTTTCTAGTTCAAGGTTTTCATCTCTGCTTTGAGCCCAATAGTGTCTTTGAAGTGCTTATGTACATGGATTGCTGTTGGTGGTAAATATGAGCTTTAATGTCAATTATTTAAGAAGTTGTAGAATATGATTTATTTTGCAGTGTGTGACTATATATCCTGCTTCTATAGGATGTTTAGCTAATTGCTTTTGTGCTCTGCACCTTTCAGTTATATCCTTTGTTCCTAACATAGGCTGGTTGGCAGTTTATTATTTAGCACAAATCAGTATTTTTGTTTTTGTTTATATTTCTCGTCGATTCTGCAGTGATATGTTCTTCAATTGTTAATTATTTGCCCTTCTTTTCCCATACACCATCCCTTCCTAGCCAACCTAGCCATCACAACCAATATAGAAAAATGGAGGAAAGAAAGAAACAGGAAAAAGAAAAAGAAAAAACAAGGATACATGCATTGTATGGCCATTCTATCTCACACAGAACAAGATCTACAAGATTGATTGTTTACATTGTTTGATTTAGGTCAGCCAAGAAACATGGCAATGGCATCAATGGAAACCATGCAAGAGCAATCAGACATGATTGGAATGGCCACAAATACTAGCCTTCCTCAGAAAAGGGGCCGAGAAGATGAAATTGGTGCTGGATTAACAGATAAGAAATGGCCAGGATGGGACTGCACAAATTTGTGAACTCGGAAATGGCCAAGGTGGGACTGCAAAAATTTGACATACTCGGGATTATGGTGAGTATTGACTGTTGACACTCTGTTAATAGAATTCATAAGAGCATTGAGACTGGCGAGTATTGATCTATCAATACTCTGTCAAGGAAAATCATAATAGCATTAAGGTAAGTATTCATCTCTGAGCTGGACTTGCCGTACTAGGGAATGTTGGGAGTCATACACAAGAGTGTGGAAACTATGGTTTGGAGGTCTTATGGATACGGGGAGGATTTATGATGGGAATACTTTTCTGGGTCAAAATTTAGAAACGAAGGTCTCCCACCAAAATCTACCCCTTGGCCTCTAAGTTCTCAAAGAATGAATAAAAAAACTCTTGCTCAATGACTTAAATATTCCAATTATTCAATGAGAGCAAGCCAATAGAGCATTGACCATTTTCCTAAAGCCATCGATCCTGCATATAGGGTCATCATTCAAAGTGATTTGGAGTGAGTAAGATTTCCAGAATGAAACAATATTTGACCTTTCAATGGCATAATTTCCTTTAAAGAGTGGTCAATGAAGAACACTAGTAAAGCAGGGCATGTAGGATCCTTTTTCCAATCTTGCATAATATTGAAAAGGAGATCTTAGGGTTGCTTGATCCATAATAAGAGTCAGAATGAATCAGGTCCTAAATTGAAAGAAGAGAGTTCAGTCTAAAAGGTGTTTCAGCAAGACCATGTGTTGCAGTCCAATAACTGTGCACATCAGAGTGACAATCGACAGTGTTATGGACACATGTCACACTTATATTTTAGTTGTATGCACGTAAGCACTCACCCAGGGGCACAACTTTGGGTGTAGTCTCACAATTTACTTTGACACAAGTTTGCTGAAGTGGATAGAGATCTCAACAAGTGGTTATGAGCAGAAGCTCACAGTCATAAAAAATTGCCACATCTTTTCTCTGTCTTTTCATCTTCTTGACTATTGTACACTAATGTATTGTTGAGATATGAACAAATGAGATCTACAATGCTTCATATTCATCATGTTATATTTATATTCCTTTCTCATTTTGTAATGAGGTTGAGTGAAGGTAGTAGTATAGCTGATTCAATTCCATTGGATCTCTGGAGTTTGTAGAAATTGATGGATTGTAGTTGTTGATAAAATCTTCAATTCTATTCATATCTTTTTTGTACATAATGTTTTGTTTAATGAAAAATTGGATTTGATATTTTCTTCAATTTTTTTTGCCTATTGTGTGGATTCATTTTCCAAGATTGTTTGATTACTTCAATATTTGCTTGCCATTTTATATTGGTTGTGTATGCAGGATTATATATTGCAGTTGTTGCACTTATTTCCACTAGGCATACTTTGGGATCATATTGGTATTAGAATTTTAGAGAATTTGTTTCACGTGTAGTTGCTGATTCACTACACAATTTATGGGCAATATTTGCTCTTAGACAAAGAAGGAAATGGGGGATGAATTGCAGAGTTGTGTTGGAATGGTTGAAGCCAAAGTTGCTACTCTAAACTCAAAATTTGGGTCTGTGGATGGTCAATTAATGAATATAGCCCATATGTGGTAGAATTTAACAACTTCTATAACAACATGATAGGCTACTATTCAATAGCAATTGTTTGATAGCAATCTAGGCAAGAAATGGATTACTTCTCAAGGAGGCTTGATGCTAAATCTAGGTTCCTCTTTCAAAGTGAAACCCAAAGTGAAAATTTCACTCTACGGCCAGTTAGGTGGATGCCTTGGATTTGATAATTGCCCAAGGAAGTTAGATCCTCCTTTTTCAAAGTGCAACAATTTACAGATGATGACAAAGTTGTATTTGAAAAACTATGCATGCCTAGGAAAGCTTTGCTGTGATGGGAGGATTTATGTGAGTGCAAGATAAATATTGGTTCCATGCAGGTTGTGACTTGGGACATATTTAAAGCCTCAATGAATAAAAAATTCTACCCCCTTAATTATTGGAATCTCTTAACAACAAGAGTGGCAATACCTGATTTAAAAATCCAATCAATTGGTAGATGCCTATACGTTATATAGCATTTCACTCAGATTGATGCATGAAGAAGCCGAATTGGTGGTCAAGTTAAATTAGTAGAAGATGATAAAAGTTGGAAGAAGATTAATAGTGTTGTTGTTGCTAATGCAAATCATGGTGCACAAATGAAGCCATTTAGTGGGATTGTGAGTTCTGTGCACTGTCTTTTAACTTGTGTGAGTAGTGAGGCTATGTGGGCATGGCAGTGTGAGGGAGACCATGTGAGAGAGAGTTGAGACCTTCGGCTTATGACTCCCGGATGCTGTGAAACATAATTCTTGCTGCTGGATGCTGTGGACTGTTGGAATCATAGAAACCTTGCTACTGGATATCTATTGTTGTGGCCATAGTTGAAAGTTAAAACTTAATACCTCAAGTATTTTCCATAGTCCCTTGTTGGATATTGTGGGTACAGTGAATAGTAAATACTTAATTATTTTCTGCTGCCAGACAATAAATACCTCAAACATTTACTATTACGTGGTTGTTGGTTGTGAAGTTGCAACTAGGAGAAAATACTCATAAGAGGGTCTAGCACTGCTGGAAGAAAATGCTCAGAACAGGGTACTTCTAGACTTGTTCTCTTGCTATTGTGTGTTGGATATTAGCAGTTGGGTGTGCTTTTTCCAATTGGATAAGCTTAAATTGTTTTTATGTAATATTTTTAATGGTTAACGTTTCAATTCTCATATTTTAATCTTTTTAGTATTTGGGCCAGCCTCCTATGTTGGAGACTTCAATGTTCCATATATTTTGTGGGGTGATTCCACATGTCCCCTTGGATGTGTTCCATTGCTCCCAAATTTGCACATCCTAGAAACTTGGTGGAACATTGGTGTTTTTTTCCTTGGAAATAAATCCTTGGGAAACATTTGGGCACTTGCCCCCATTTTGATGATGATACCCAATCTAAAACTGGTGGTGTAGACTTTGTGTGCTTAACTAACCTTGTGGTAATCTAACAGCTGACTGACACACAATATGTACATTAAGCATATAATGAAAGTAACACATTAAGCATATGATGAAGGTAACAAAAAGAATTATGATAAGATAAGATTATTTTATTAATGTCCAACAAATGATCCCAAAAGTAGGTCAAGAGGGCTATGCAGTACCATGATAACAATACAAAGTGGGATCCCAAAAGTAGCTCCTATAAAAAGCTAAAAGCAGAACTCAAACCTAACCCCAACTCCATATATGAATTTGAGGTTATGTTTTAGGTAAAAATAGATTCTACATTATACTTTTTTGTTGTAACATTGATGATTTGAGCTACATTACCTTTATGCAGCTTATTTTAAGATTGATGGTTTGATATTTATCTCTTACATTGTCTCTTTCTTGTATTTGACAGGAAATGACGCTGGAATTTGAGAAAGCTAGGCCAAGGAGCTATCTCTTCATGTAGATAGTTTCCTAACATTAAATGATAAATAACTAATTTGACAACACTTTCACTAAGAAAGAATGGGCTCATTCAAGTACATGAAACCATGTTGGTGTTTAGCACAAATATCTTCACAAATTTTTATGGTTTGTTTATTGCTTTTGTTTGAAGCATTTTGTCAATTTTTGAAGTTTGTGTGTATTTTGGTTAAATACTGTGTTAATTCCTTTGAATGATTCTAGTTCTCATTCCATGCTTGATTTAACCCTTTGTTGTAGCTTGAATCAAGGTTGGTTTTAGGATTTGAGAAAAGATTCTTTTATTAACTTTTAGTTGCATGAATTAATTTTCTTCAGTTTTTCAATTCTTTTACGCTGACTGCATATTTTCTTTGTAAATACTTATCGTTATTCAAAAAAATAAACGAGCTCTACATATCTAAGCGAAGAGAAAAATGGTCTATGGAATAGGTTCCTATGCATTGATCGTAGGATACCTATTGGCACAAGACCAACATTCATCTAATGCAATAATCAATTGGCATAATTACAATGCATAATTGTATTAGCCTCCATGACCATAGTTGGCTAGTGGAGGCCAAGATCGAGCATAATGTATGATTCTATGAGTTTATTAGTTTGTCAAGATTCAGGTCCCCACATGTCCATTGGACCATTAAGGGACGAGATAACAAGTGGAGTCCCCACTTGCCATGAATCTAGTCAGTGCAGTTGTGTTTCACTGACACCTTCCTGTTGTGACTTATGAGTCTACGTGTTATGTTGTTGATGATGTGATTCATGTTATTTGACTAATGTTGTTATTCTTTTATTTTGACAATATTCTATAAATCAGTGAAAGATTCACCAGTTTTTACAATTTTTTATAATGAAGTTAAATATTCTCCAAGTTTTTACAACATTATATAATAAAATGAAAAATTCGCGAAGATTTTACAACATTATATAATAAAATGAAAGATTCACCAAGATTTTACAAGATTATATAATAAAATTAAAGATTCACCAAAATTTTACAACATTATATAATAAAATGAAAGATTCGCCAAATTTTTTATATATACATATTATATTATTGATAAAATCACCTTCAAATTTTCCTATATATTCGAGAGATTCGCCCAATTTTTATACATATAAATCTAGCGGGGGTTCTTAAAATCATCACTGTTTATCAGGCCACCAGCCAAGCCATCATTCAAGTTGGGTTTATCAGGCTATCCAACCAAGGATTTCTCATAAGGCCAAACACAACAAGACACAACCAATCCAATATATGGGTTTATCAGGCTACCATCCAAGCCATCCTTCAATTTTGGTTTATCAGGATTCTAAGGAAGTGGAAAGGTAGAATGGCTAAGCTAGTGGTTAATTCAAGATCTAAGGACACCTCCACAAGATCCATCTGGCCTCGAAACCATGAAACCTACACAACCAACACAAGGAAGCATCCCCTTATCTGCTACATAGTTCCTCGGGTTATGCCTTCCCTTCTAGTGCTCTTCAGGATGTGCAGAGCTGATTCACCAACCAGTCTTATCTTTTCCTAAGGTTCCTTTCTAAACTAGATTTATCAAGCCCCTTCCTCGTCTCTTCCACTCTTAAGTCTTGTGTACCATTCAGACCTAAACTAGGGTGCACTACACAACAAACCACATGGAAACAAAACCACACAGGTTTTACTCTGTGACAGAGGAACCCACTGTAGAAACACATTATATGACTTAGGAGAGTGAAATCGAACCATCCAAACCACGAACCCCTACTCCCTTGCTCGACAAAGGAAAATACTTGTAGATAACTGGTTCTATGATCTTAGGAAGTGAACCAACATGATGACGGGGTAAGGGATGGACAATCACAAACAAAAAACCACGGTTTTGCATCAGAGGCAAATGCATAGCGTCCAAGAGCAGTCTAGAGATCTCCCATGGTAGAATCCCCTGAACAACGGTGAAATGGAATGGAATGGTTTGAATGAATGAGGAGTGACCAAAACCCAAATGCGACCTCCTTTGATGAACTAGGCATGCATCATGTGCTTGCTTCCTTCAAAATAAAAATTGCAGCTTCCCCCAGGCTGCAGGTGTGCGCAGACTATAGTCTGCCATGCCTTGCACTTCCCTAGGCATTAACTGCCTCATCTTATTTATGGAAGGAATTAATGATTGAGGGAAGAGGACAAAAGGGTAGTTGAGGTACATGGGTTCCCCATTGGCACCTGGTCACTCCCTATTGGATTAGGGATTTAACTAACTCCCCACCCTATCCATTATGGAATCATGCCCCCATCTCTTTAACGTTTGCAATCCCATAGCTAATTGTGGTATTTTATTAATTTGCATAGTTACATGATATGTCAAAATATATACACTGTGCTTGACTTAGCACTATCACCATAGGTATTAACCTTGATCACCTATACAAAAGGCCATATCAATGACAAGGCCTTGGCCTTAAACTCCATGCCATGATCTCAATACAATATATACATCATGTACAATCTTAATACCATGGGGACAAAACCAGGGTATTACAATTCCTACAGCCACAATATTTCCTCCCTGTAAGTCGTTCACCCATTGGAAAAGCTAATGTAATAAACCATTTTTAGATAGCTTTCCTATGCTTAATTCTACACTCGTTTTCCATAGGAAATCACTGCTTCCTTATGTAATTACTACATTGTTTCATTGAAATTTGATCTTATTA
>LPNX010009356.1:0-25681 GCA_001517045.1 Pseudotsuga menziesii | reverse complement strand
CTATCTCTAACCCCTTACCACCCCTCAATGTCTCTTCCTTCACCCCTCTCTCTGTCTCTCTCTAACCCATTGACACCCCCCGCCCCTTTCTCTACCTTTAACCCCATAGCAACCCCCGCCCCTTTTTCTATCTCTAACCTCTTACCACTCCTTCCCCCTCTATCGTTAATCCCTTATCACCCCAAATTGGTTTTAATGTTATAATTAACAAATAATAAAATTAACGTTACAATCAGAGAATAATACAAAAATTGTTATAATCGGCAAAATAATAAATTCATAAAATTACAAATCACGCATGTGTTGTAGTTTTACAAAATGTGCACGGGTTTTGTAAAACTATGGCGTGTTCACGTTTTCTAAAACTACAACGTGTGCACATTTTGTAAAACTACAATGCGTATGCATTTTGGTTTGGTATAAAAAAAAAGAATTTAAACAAAATGCATGCACGCTTTTTTGCCACTATTGTAGAACCTCTACACGTGCTGGCGTGGAATTGCTATAGCTATGTGTCTACTTTGACTTTGCTTCAAATTAATCATGCCTATGCCTTGCAGTATGATAAACCATGGCTAATTGAGTATTACATCCAATTTTCCAATATGATCGTGTTTAGCCTCTAGTTACAGTATGCTACACACCATCATTTCTAATGAAATTTTAGTCACAAATATGTTTTTTTTCTGCAGATTCCAAATATACAATTTTTAACAAGAATATATATTTTTTCTATTTTTTTCTTATTTTTCTTGTTTCATGACTCGACTCGAAAAGCACATTGTACAGTGTTTTGTCCATAACTCTTCCATTTCTCAACCATTTTGGAAAAAAAAATATATGGTGCACTAAAGGACAATGACCTATACATGCAATAAAAAACGGTTTTGAAATAATTGCACTAATACCTTCTAAGGATGCACCCACACTTGATGTATTGTTTTCAAGGTTTAATCACTTAGATAATTAAAAAAAAATATTAATTGTTTTTGGGAAAAATATTGGAGCACTAGTGCTAGCTTTTCTTTGTATTTCTACTAGTTTTGTAAGTTGATTCCATCATTTAGAAACTCAAAGGATGCACACACAAAAACATATACCTTATAATTTGACCCAAAAATAAAAAAGTGTTCGTTAAAAAGAGATAAAACTTTAGATAGTTAATAACCATTTCAATAGAAAAAAATTTATATCTTCGGAAACATCATTCAATTTCCTACATTTCATCTTTTTTACCCATCGCAAGATTAATTGTGTATGTGTCTAAAAATATCCATGTAAGTTGACAAATGCCTGTTTTTTTAGTTTTCTATTGCATCTAATGTGTCAAAAAAGACCCTAATTAGCTTGCACACACCCAATTGTTTGGTGGTTTGAATATATTGGGATCTCTCTTTATATCCATATGAAAATAGATACAACTATAAAAAAATCATCATGTTAAAATAATTGTAATGGCCAACGTAAAGTAGTTCTTTGAACAAACTATGAAAATGGATTATGAAAGGTTGAATGGATTGAATGTGTTGTTAGACACAAACTTAAGATTTAATTTCACTTAAATTTCTTTTCTTCAAAAGTTAATTTCAAGAAAAAAATAGCAAGTGAATAACATATGTAAGGTTTTTATTTTTTTGTTGTTGATTGAAATTTTAAAATACCAAGAAGATATTTCTATAATTTTTGAGATATAATTACCAAACATAGAGGCAAACAATTCATTTGTCATGAAAGAAAAAATACAATTTGATCTACATTGTTACTCTATAAAACATCAAGAAACAAAAATATCATACATGGTTTCTAGTAATACCTTATCATTGAGCAAGAATTCCATCATATTAGAATTAATAGGAAATCATGACAAACTTTTGTGAACATAAGGACTCTCCCAACCTAACTCCTTAGATTGAATTGTTGAGACCCTCAAGCATACAAATCTCAACCATCACCAGACTCATGCAACAAATAAAATGAGAATCCTTATCACTCATAGGCCTCCATAACATTCAAGCAAAGCACTAACAACATTCAAGTAAATCACTCACAGATACCCATATTATGAAGATTGCAGACCTAATACTTTAAACAATCATAATATCCAATATGCGCAAGCATATAAATTTGAATATCACCCAATTCCCTCTAACTTTCATATTTTCTCCACACATTCGAATGATCCCCCAAATTTCCCTCCTCTGTACTTTAAACACATTCCCCAAATGTAATAAAACCAACAGAGATCCATCTTAAACCCATATCTATTAAGCAGTGAGAGGGATCCAATTTCATTAGGTGATTTTTTTTTACCTTAAATTTTTTTCACATAAAGGAAATGTTTACACGTTAAGAAATTGGGTGCTTAATAGATATAGGTTTAAGATGGATCCGTGTTGTTTTTAATATTTTTTTATGAGATCACGTGAGTTTTTTAATTACTTTTTATTTTTAATAAGTTATAAGCCGACATGGAATGTCACGCTTGACAACATCTTGGGCCCATACTAGGTTGTAAGCACCTCGCTACTCTTGGTGCAATAATTTACAATAATTTTATTAATTTAGTTTATCTTTTAAAAAATCTAATGCCATGCATGACTTGGCATATCATGTTACTTATTTCCAAAATGCACTTATTGATATGGAGAACATGAAGGCCCATTACCACAACAGAAACACAAGACTCCACACCCAACTAACTCAAGAAACCTTGGATATCAAGCAAAACATCATCTTTGATATCATGACCTATAGACATCAATATTAGGGGTGTCTCAAGAAGGGTTAAAGGTTATGTTATACCTTTTTCCCTCATCGATGTCGCAAGATGCTATGAACTTTTTCATGATCATGGTCCCTTGGTATTGATGTGTTTTTCATAGAGCATCTAGATGATCCCGAGCTCATCCATTTGATGGTATATGTCATCACTATCAATTAATAGTTAATATCCATATAATTAAATTACCGTATATCAATCTTAAAGTGGAATTAATTGATAGTTAATATCCATAAAATTAAACTACCTATATGGATCTTAAAGCGAATCTACTAAGCATTGAAAGGAATTAAATTTTTGGTGGTGTAATTTTTTATTGATTCCATTCCATGTCATGTAATATTTTCTTCCTAGTAAATGATAAAAACAATTATACCTCAAAATTTTGATCTCTTTAAGTAGTTAATAGATCTAGGTTTAAGATGAATCTATGCTAGTTTTCACTCTTGAGTGAATAGAGGAAGCAACAACATTTCCCCATACTTTATTGTAGAACACTTCAATACTCTTGATATAATACAAAACTTTGCCCTATATGAAAGCAACATATACTTTGCTTTTAGCATTTCAACATAAATTTTAAAAATAATTCTTGGTAATGAAGCAATCCCTTGTGAATAATAACCATAAATTTAGTATAAAGTTTATTATTATTATTATTATTTGACAATATACCATAAAAGTTAATAGGTTGTAAAAATGATGTTGTAAATATTAAATTAGTTAAATTGAATTATTAAAATCAAGATTAAAAATATTATTATAAATATAAATATTTATATATAATTTTTCTAAATAACCTTTAATTACCCTTCATATTTGTTTAGATTAGAATATCATTATATATGCCATTTTTTCTTTAAAAAAATTCAAAGCGCAAATTGTTCGACCTAGGCTTTTCTCTCTCCATTAAAATAAAATAAGCCTCCACCACTTGGATTGTAAGCTTTCACGCGACATGGAATTAAGTAGGATTAACTGTGAACAATGGGGTTTTCTTACAGTGACAACGAGGAATTAATTAACAACATATTATTATTGCGCCGAGAGGCACATTCTACAGCTCGGTATGATGTAGAAGTGTAATTCCATGCTCAACGTGGAGATGACACGTGTCACATAAAAAAGTCGGATTATATATCTATATATATATATACAAGTCGGCTTAGTAATTAATAATCTTAGCTGTATATATATATATTTGTAAGTAAATCAAAACACCTATACACACTTCAAAACAATACGTACAAGCTGGACCTTCAGAATAAGGCAGAGAGCAATTACAGATTTGTCTCAGGTATGCGAATGCGTATAATTTAACTTTCTATATCAAGTATGCATATGAGAAACGATTGAATTATAGAAACTGATACGAGTAGATTATTATAGTATTTGATGGATTCTCCCCCGTAGTCCATTTCTGTGATTGATGGCGAGCACCAGAATCCATCTGCAATTTCTGGATTTTGTTTTTGTTTTGGCATCTGGATTTTCCCTTCTACAATTTTCACTTCTAATAATGCAGCAATTATGAACTGATCTCCAGCTTAGATCCAGCAAAGCACATTATCTCTTTATCTGCAATCTGCGATTTTCACTTCAAGAGAAATTATATAAATTTGCTTATCTCTTTATATATAGTCGTTTTCTGTCAAGAAAAAGACTGTATAATTGAAGCAGGGTTCTGTGTTTTTTGATAGATCCTAGGTTTGAAGCAGGGTTCTGTGTTTTTTTTATTACTGAACAAGCACAATAGGCTTATGGAATAAGGGTTTTAGTTTGAAAGCTATTATTTTCTGTTTCAATTATTATTATTTGTTTTAATGTTGGGCAGTTTTGCAGTTGCAGGTTCGATTTGGCGTGCTGGACGAGAAAGTGGTAAAGGCCGTAGATATGGACAACTGCGAGCATCATCATGATAAATTCCAATCAAATTATCAGAAACGAAAGGACAAAAAAGAGGGGTATGTAAATCTACACTAGTTATTATTTTCTTTAGATTCCTTCCAGATCATTTTTTATATGTAATTCTACGTTAACTATTCTGCAGGTCGCGGGAGTTAGTGATCGGTTTAACAAAACATTGTTTGAGCAATAAATATAAAATGCAGGAACTAGAAATAGCAGAAATGGTAAGCTTGCCCGGTGACATACTTAGTTTGGACGACCTCACAAATGTTCTAAACAAGGAGACATGGATAGAACATCTTACTCAGGGAGAGAGAAACAATCTTTGCAGTGTTTTTCTTCTCAACGTGGAATTACAGGATCAAACTAGTGTTGTTGAATCTCTATTAAATGGCGATAACTTGAACTTTGGGAATCCAGCGATCAAGTGGGGACAGAGTGTCTGCAGAGGGGAGTAATGCCCAGACGCTTTGCTGGGAAGAGAACGGGAGTTGCAGCTTTCTCAGAAACAACGTTTTAAAGATCTGAAAGCATATCATAATAAATTGATAGACTGCGTTGAAGAGCTGAAGAAGCTCTGTGAGTCTCTTGATGGCGATGGTCGGAAGTTCAGGGAGGTGCTTGAGCAACGGAGGGCCAAAGAGTTAAGGGATCAAAGAACGTAGAGTCCAAGTGCTGTGTTCAAGTGGAGCACTTCTGCCATTGAAATAGGTTTCTCTTCTGTATTTGTCTACGTTTACGTTTAGTGATGAGGGCAGTTGAAGAGAATACTTCTTCTTGGCTTGGTTTAATGATAGGCTTAAGTTTTATTGGTCATTTACACATTATGATTTATAATGTGTGAAGATAGTCCTTGAATTTTATTGAGACTTTGAATTCTATTGAGAATGAAATGTGTCTAACTAACCCTGCTTCAACAATTGCACTCCAAAAAAGGGTTTGCACCTTGAAATATTTGATCCCTCTCGGCGCATGATAGAGCCGAGTAAAGCTGGATCTAAGCTGGTTTAAAGAACCACGATAATAAAAGATGGAATATTGACACCTCACATTACATAGTTTGGGCATTATTCGATGTGAAAATTATAGAATTAATTAACAATATATTATTATTTAAAGAACCACGATAATAAAAGATGGAATATTGACACCTCACATTACACAGTTGAACATTATAGAATGTACACAATCTGACAATAGAAACGGAAGCAAGGGTGACGGGAATGCTGTGGGGGCCAAAGAGTATTTAGATTTTGGAATCTGTAATGTAATAGATATCCAAGTCTTAAGTAAATTGTAATGGATAATCGAAGTGAGAATATGTTTTGACCAAATTGTAAGACATCCAACTCAATTGAACTTTGTTAACTTATTTCATCACTATTACATCACTTTTGAACTTTGTTAAATTATTTCATCACTACATCCAACTCAATTGATATTTGTTAAATTATTTCATCACTACATCCAACTCAATTGAGCTTTGTTAAATTATTTCATCACTATTACATCACTTTTAAACTTTGTTAAATTATTTCATCACTATTACATCACTTATAATTTTCAATACAATATATATAGAGTATTGCCTCACCATATATGTATATAGAGTATTGTCAAATGGATGTAGTTTGGGTGGTTGGGATCAATGAATGTTACCCTCACGATACTGTTAGCATACTGTAACAAGTGTGTAAACGAAAAAAAAAAAGAGAGTAATTATTTATTAGACTGAAGTTTGTGGGTACATGAGCTCCAAGAACCGAGAAAAAAAACTTGACATCCATCTTTGTCAAGAGAATTATTATTTCTTTCATCTTCTTTGAAGCTCTCAAAACTAACTTCTTCCATCTACCAACGGTCTACTTCTTCCATTTCCCAACAGTTTGTAGAAAGAACTCCGGGATTAACAAAAAAAACTGCCATCCATTTTTGTTCAGAGAATTATTATTTCTCTCAGCTATCTCCAATTGATTTGTAGAAAGTTCTCTGGCATTGAAAAAAAAAATTGCTATCCATTTTTGTAAGTGAACTATTATTTCTCTCAACTTTATTGATGTTCTCATTGTTTTCTAGACCAACGTAGATCCAAATCCTAGGTTCTATCAAGCACCGAGATGGATCAAATCTCTCGAGGTGCAAACCTCTTCTTAGGTATCCATTGATTTGATTCAAACCAAAAGACACATCTTTTTATTTAAGGTCCACATATAATTTTATTATTAATAATATTTAATATTATTTATGGTCGACATATAATATTTTTTATTTTGTTAGGAATGAACATTGCATCATTTCCCTACACATGGTTTTAAAACCATATACAAGGCCCTCCTACAATCATGGGTTGTTTAGGAGGCCTTGCACATGGTCTTAAAACCATTTGCAGGGCCCTCCTAAGCCATGTACAATAAAACCATGGGTTGTTTAGGAGGCCTTGCACATGGTTTAAAAACCATGTGCAATACCCCCTAAACTATGTACAATAAAACCATGGGTTGTTTAGAATGTCTTGCACATGGTTTAAAAACCATGTGCAAGGACAACATTTTTTGCGGATAATTAAATTGTGTGTTTTTTTCTTGACCCACATACTTTTTTTACGAATAATTAAATTTTTACTTTTTTATTGTTTTGTTAGGTAGGAAGATTACAACATCTCCCCCATATTAAATTGTTTTTGTGGCCGACATTTATTTTGGTCTATTAAATTTTTTTTTATTAATAAAAATAACGTTATGAAAGTGATATTATTTTTTATTGTGTTACAAAATCTCTCCCATAATATATACTATCACTATTATTTTCTGCCGACATGTTACAAACGTTACATCGCGTTACAAGATCTCGATTCACTATCACTATTATTTTTTGCCAACATGTTACAAACGTTATTAATGTTACATCACGTTACAAGATCTCTTCCATAATATTCACTATCACTATTATTTTTAGCCAACATGTTACAAATGTTATTAACGTTACATCATGTTACAAGATCTCCTCCATACTGGGCTATAGAGCACCTCTCGGCGCAATCAATGTAGAATGATCAATTTTGCATTGTCGCAGTTCATTCGCTTGGTTATATACATTCAACCCAAGGTAGTTTTTAATATTTCCTAGTTTCCATGCTTTACATTTATTCTCATTTACGTTTGCTTTTCAAGATCGCAGAGTGAGACGAACCAGAAATTCTTAACGTTCTTGAACGGGCCAATCAACTCTGAGTGCAAAAATGAAAGTTTTTTGGTTTCCAATAGCTCTGAAATTCGAAAGGGAGATAGGAGTTCTTGAATTGAACTAAATCGACAAGTGACGACTTTAGTTTTCACAGATTGGAGTCAAGGACCCGAATCAAATAAACTTTGAAACTGTATGTGATCGTATAGGAATGCCCAAGGAAAAACTCTAATATTAATGTGAAACTTTGAAAGGATCATAGGAATGCCCAAGAAAAAACTCTAATATTAATGTTATGCTCTCATAATAATGTGATGACGAACTACATTTAGTTCATTCAATATAAATATAAAAAATAGATATGTAACTATAAAAGAATTTATGCCTATAAATAAATATAATATAAGAAAAATAAGAGATGATTGAAAATACAATGTTAGTTTAGTATATATACAAATTTTAAAGGTACTTATAACAATTGTTTATGAGTTTATATTACATTGCATATCTATCTTTTGAGTTTCCTTGCCTTAGTTTAGGTGTATGAACATCTAGGGATGTTTAGTACTTATGTAGGGCTCACCCTTTAGTCTCTTCTCTCATCTTTTCCCCTTCAACATTAGTGTGATTCTACTTGACTCTTTGGGGCACCCATTTGTGGCATTCACCCATTGATTGGGTATTTTATATGCATTTAAATTTTTTTGTCTACCCCAAAGTTTGATAGGATGCGTCATCTAGGGTCTTTACAGGCCTAATCCATTTTGGGTAACTTAATTAAGGGTCAATTTGCTAAAAGCTTCCTTATGTACCCTTCACGACATTTTTGTGCCAAGTGAACCACAACTTTTGAAGACCATATTGAAACTATAAGTCACGACTCATGAAACGTGGAGTAGATTTTAGGGAAAATACCTATGGTATGGCCTGAAAACCAGTAGTACACAATCAAAACTCATGGTATGACTCTTTTGTATGCAATGCTTCGTTCAATAACCACTTTAATGTTTACTTACAACTTGCAGTTATTGGTTTTCACATTTATATCACTCCTCTCCTCCTTGTAAAATTTCTTCAATTTCCCTCTCTCTTTGATTTTTGTCATAAGGAAGCGACAATATTGCCATCAAATATTGATATATCTTTTTAATTTATCTTCCATGCTCATGGGCTACTTGGTATTGTCATTTCCAACACCTCTACAAATTTCTCTTTCTTTTGGTTTGGTTTCTCCTTTAAATTAGTGTTTCTTTGTGTAAGCGTATCTCCATTGGCTCAGTCTATTGCAACAACTTGGGTGATTCAACCCTACTCCCTCAAATATGTTTTTGTCATAGCTAAAGAAAGAGAGGTACCACCTTTTTAAGGGAACTTTGTGTAACCCTACAAAATTTCATTGATTGATCAATTATATGGTATATCTGGGTGTTTTTCTTACAATGTATCAAAGATTAGGATGAACCTTATTTTGTAGGAAGCAAAAGTTTGTTTAAGTGGATAAAACCCTCCATTTGAGGAAAATCATATATCTCATATTCAAAGCAAGTTTGTATTTACAACAATTTTTCTTATTGGGATTTTCTTCCTTTTCATTTCTTCTTCATTTCCAACATTTAGATAATTAGTTCACGAAAAGAATTCAAGAAATTAGCCTACTTAGCTTTCCTTCCTTCATTATTTTTTTGTTACTTTTATTTTCTATTGAGAACCTATCAAATTACCCCAATTAGTATATAACCCTAGGTAATATAATCAACCTTGAATCTATAATTAACTTAATGACCTTGCTTTCTTCTATTTCCTTCCTCTCTCTCGAGATTTTTTATTTTTTCCCAAATAATATAATAGTGACTCCTTTCTCCTTTCTCTTATGGTAACATGGTGCCTCACAAGAATTGTCATGCTACAATTATCTTCAAAATAATTGAAATGTGTCTCCAAACCTTTCCCAAATGTCTCTTCTAAATCCAACCTTCGTGTACATATTTATGTTCTATAATATCCATCTTCATTTATTACAACATAAAATCTTTTTCATATATCCATAGGGCGCTCACACGAAGTTGGTTCCACTTTTTGGTGCCACTTAAGAAATCAGAAACGCACTTCCGAAGTGCAAATCAAGAACGCATATGCATTATTAATGGTATGTTCAGAATAACCCGAGCCCAAACACGAGGCTAAGGTTCGTAGAAAAGTATCGTGTATGCGATATATCGCATATGCGTTTTCTAAATTTTAAATATCACATATGCGATATTTAACATTTAGAAAACGCAAGTGCGATATATCACATATGCGTTTTTGTAAATGATGATTTGACATCAAGGTCGTAGACATTTTTTTAGGGGGGGATTGTGAAAACCCTAGTATATGACCACTATGTGGATCTTGATTCTCATAAATGGTTAGTTATTATCCATCATGTGGTGCTTATTATGAGATGATGTTTAGGACTCAATATCTCCTTGTTATATGTCGATTTTAACTAACATTTCTCCTTGAAACATGTGTTTATATTATGATTGTGATGATTATTCACTTAATTAAAAATTCCTTAATAGTAATGTTGAGCACTTATGTTATGATGACGGAATATACATATATCCATCTTGTAGTGGTTATTAGGATATTATGTTTAGGACTCAATATCTCATTATATGTTGATTTTAACTAACATTTCTCCTTGAAACATGTGTTTACATTATGATTGGAATGAGTATTCACTTAATTAAAAATTCGTTAATAGTAATGTTTAGCACTTATGTTATTATGATGTCATACACATATATCCATGATCATGTACTTTTCTATTATAAAAAAAAATTAGACCACGATGATTATAATGATTCGTAATGCATGTGTAATGGTATTATTGGAAAAGATAACCTCATCACTAGTACAAAAGAGCGGATTTTTCCACGGAGGTTTTCCACGTTTCTTACTTTTTGGTGTAAAATCCGATGTAACAGGAACGAGGCGTCGCTGTATCCACGCCTAGACTCTTAGACGTCTCTGTATCCACGCCTAAACTCTTGGACGTCTCTGTATCCACGCTTGACCATCTCTATAGCGACGGCACCGTCTTTTGTTGACTTTTTACAACGGTCAAGGCCAATATAGTAATAAAAAACATGAATGAGGGGTGTGGCTAATACTTAATGATCGGATGGGATTTTTGAAGCTAGACTAATTCATATTGGTTATTCTATACCACTTATGGTTATAAGAACTTATAAGAACGTTTTTTTTAATAATAATATTATAATGAAGCTTAGCACAATGCTACAAGGTTTTCCTTTTTAATTTAAGTATTACAGTGAAGTAAAAAAAGAACTCTTCAACTAAAAGTTGATAATGAGAGTATGTGTCCCACTTAAACCCACCCTTTACACAAGACACTATGCACCCTTTACATAAGACGCTATGTATAGAATGAGAGTATGTGTCCCACTTAAACCCACCTTTTACACGAGACACTATGCACCCTTTACACAAGACACTATGCAAGGAGACACATTTTTGTAACAGGTTTGCCTTTGGTGGGAAGTATCAATACCAATTAATCATCAAAACCAAGAATCGTTAGAAATATGTTTGGATCATGATTATCTATCTAAGGGCACTTTGCATGAAGCTAAAGTATTATTTAATTGTTGGATACCGATGGAAAATTGTTTGAGACTCAGAGAACTTGAGCAAATATGCAAGTGATCATCATGGGAGTAGATGAGAGTAGAGAACAAGAAAATGTTATATAGGCCAAGGCCATAAAATAGTACGTTTTTGAGTCTAATGTAGGAAATGGGAAGAGAATATCCATATCCAAAGAATATGTCTTGAGTTGTAGAGGAAACCAAATAATTTATATGCATTAAAATAGAGGAGTGTCATTAAGAGGTCTTCCAATCCTATTACTCATCTCCTACAAGATCACAAGTGGAGGAATCACAACAACCTAGAGCTAAAATGACATCCAAACCTTAAGAGGGACATGAGGGAGTCTCATCTGTCTTCTCTCTTGTGGGTGTGTATTCAAGGATGCCATTGGCTTTAAATGGGGCAAAGAAAGATGTTGTATTTAGCTTGATGGGGGGGAATGATGAATATGGAAGGTAGGAATTACAATGCTTGGTCAAATCATACAACAACATATTGAGGAAAACCACAAATATGATGGTGCTCTTCGTGTTTAGATAATTGAGGGCCTTCATTCACCAAATACTAGGACGTAAAAGTCAATTTTCCTAGCGAGAGGTGAAGAAGCTTGACTCGATCTCAAACAAAGCATAAATAATATCAAGACAATGTTTTATTAATAATAGTGTTCCCAAATCTCACATTATTACCAATGTACATTCAGCGGAAGCACCAAGTCAACAAGCTCGAAAAAATGATTTAGATTCTCCACAACCCACAAACCACACTTAGGTAGCTCCATTCATCTCGATGTAATGTGGTCATATTGGTGATCAATGTCCTCTTTTGGTTAGTGTTACCCAAATGTAAATGTATATACATGATTTTAGTTAGTTATTGGGAAATAATTAGTATGAAGGCTATCTTTTTGGCATAGAAAAGGAAAATTGTGATAGTTATTTTGTGTAGTGGTGATAAGAATCCCTGTAGTATATAATCTAGCCATAACAAGTTTAAATCACATGAAGAGCTTAGGTTTGAATATCTATTATAATTTTTTATTTATCTATTTATGGAAAACTTTAACTAGTTCAAAGGGGATACCACGAATTCAATAAATATCTAAATATAGCCATGAGTAAAGTCACAAGCTGACGGATGATCATGATTCTCATTTTTTAGACTTGTGGAGTTAAAGGAGGTGTTGCTTCAATAAGCTCTTTCATGATGAATTTCCTGCCTCCACAATTGCACACCAACTATAGGACATTATTTTTTGACATTAAAATTTATTGGAATCCTTTTGTTGTCAAACAACAAGAAAAAAACCTAGAAATGAAAAATATATATTTGCAAGCATTATGACCACATAAATTTTCAAATCAAAGCAAATAAACTACACAAACAAGACAACACAAAATAATGTACTTTTATTGACTTATCATATTACTAGATTATACAACGTACCACCATGGACAATTATAGAGACTTAAGATGTTTCTAAGATACACAAATATACATCCAATGAATATCCCCATATAATTACTGATCTTTTTGCAATTTTCTATCCCTTTTTTAGTAACATGTTACCAATCATAATTGTGAAAACTTCATATAAATAGATCTTAATTTGAATATGTAATTAAAAAAAATAGGTTTGCAACATTAGTTTTAATATTGTATTTCAAAACTCTTCATACAACTTGATAGTCTTTTAACAGTCATTGGGCATAGGAATATCCATGGCTATCAACACACTTTCGCCACATGTATATTCCTAAGAATCATGCTTCCATGTGTATTTGTAACATTAAAAAAAACGAGACATTGTGTGTTGCACTTTACTAATAATAGCTTCACACAAGCAAATATGTTACAATTCCAAAATAATTCCACTCGAAAAGAACAAATATTTGATATCGAGTCGAATTTATTCATTTTAATAATATAGATAGATTATAATAAAAAATAAAATCATAATTTTAATTTAAATTCAATACAAATAGATGACAAATTAATTTTAATTATTAAAATAGATTGTTAATCTTATGCCAAACCATAAGATATTTCATTGTTCATCAATTATTTATAGTTCTCTCTTCGTCAAATTGAATTTTACTAACCAAATTGTTATCTTAAATGTAATCTTGGATTTTTTATTAACCGCCAAAAAACCGAATTGCAACCATTGAACTCATGTTTTTCTATAACACCTTTGTTTTACATTGCATGGCATTATTACCACCAACAAACATTATTATAAGTTCTCTCTTCATCAAAATGATTTGTTTTGACCAAATCCTTCTCATAACTATAATCTTGGATCTTTTATTAACCACCAAGAAACCAAGTTGCAATCATTAGTCTCGTATTTTCATATAACACCATTTCTTTAAATTGCGCGGAATTACTGCCAACATCACATGTGTGATTTCATCCAAGTTTTTTCGCCCTCCAATTTCGTCCCTCACAACCCCCGAACGCATTTGCAGGTCCTCACAATTTCGTCCAACCCTCCAATTTGCAGGCCCCGAACGCGTTGGCTTCATGGTTTCTGGGAGCTGGAGAGAGTTGCTCCCCTTGGCTAGGAGCTCGAGAAAGCCCAGGTGAACGCATTTGTAGGTCCTCACAATTTTGTCCAACCCTCCAATTTGTAGGCCCCGAACGCGTTGGCTTCACGGTTTCTGGGAGCTGGAGAGAGTTTCTCCCCTTGGCTAGGAGCTCGAGAAAGCTCAGGTGAACGCATTTGCAGGCTTCCTATCACCCTCCAATTTCATCCATGAGAATCGAACATGTCTGGCCAGGTATGTCTTTTGGACTGATAGCTACCATCTGATTTTCAGTATATGTTAAAGTGAATTCGGTTGATGAAGCGTTCCAGTCACATATCTAGATCGAGACCGATCTTTTAATGCTTCCACCTTTGAGTTTGAGACCCTTTTGGGTTCTATCCTCCTCGTGGCTTCGGATTCACACTATCTATTGCTCAATTGGGGTTTCTGTGAATTCAAGAAAATTAGCAGGCTTATGAAATCATTTGGTTATGCTGTTTCACATGGTGCTGAAACAAGGCAGCTTTGCTTTGACAAGTACATTTGGGAGAGAAAAATGATTCATCCTTTTGTGCAACATTTTGTTATCACAGGATTGCATTCCACATTTCATGGTATAGACAATAACATTTCTGTGAGTCCATAAACCTTATTATGCTCTTGTACAATAAATCTCCAAAGGTAGGAAATGCTATAGAGGAACTGCCACGACTGAGTTTAAATGTAGCCAAACTTCAAACGACCCGTAGATGAGTATCCTTATAACCAGCAAGCACTTTGTGCCTTTCAAAAAGGTCCTGAAGTGCAAATACGAACTTTGTGTGAATTTCAACCACCTGTTTTAAACAAAATGTATCATCAAAAACAATATACCATCTAGATTTCAAATCAGCCCATTATTGATAGCTAGTAAAACTTAAAACATACCTCTTCATTTGAAGGCTGTGAATTTTTTTTAACCTCAATTGGTTTCCCCACAACAACCTGCAGTGGTCTGCGATAAGGAACCGGAGAGCTGTAGATGATACAAAACAACAATCAATAAGCTCACCATGACTGACAAAACTGAAATTAGAAAGCACCATTGAAAAGACTACTTTGTTAACTAAGGGCCAAGTTTATGATTTTTAACTATAGGGTATATTGTTGTTGTTAGCTATTAAAAGAAGGTATCATCATTCTTGATTGAATCGAAGCCTACAATATCACATAAAACAAAGAAAACGCTGGCTAAAGAAATTTCTTCTTTCATGTCTACATTTCAATACATTGAAGTGAAAGGGCATTGTACATAGCTTCCATAATTCATCCCCCATATAATATATATATTACAATGTATTATTAATGTTATTTCATTATTTTTTTCTTGAAATGTTGCTTATATTACTTCAAATATCAAATAAGTACATCACAGGTTATAGAGAGGTACATTACATGAACAACTATGCCAAAAGTGTTTACACCGTCCTGGGGGGTGCTTCATGTGATGCAGGGGTGTATGGATGACCTTTGATTGCTCCATGATGGAAATACAAATGTGAGATGGCTTTCTCATTAATTGCGAAACCTCATATTGGTGCTTATGTGGCTCTTCCTTGGAGCATTAGAGATCTATAGATCTTGGTGACTTGTTCATGATGACCACATGGAGGTTAGTTGCTTGCTTGGGAGGAGGAGTGTTGGGAGTCTTGGAGGAGGGCATATTGCCCTAGATCGCATGGGCATAGTTGGTTGCTTGCAAGGAGGCATGCACTTGATTTGAGGACACTTGGATTGAAAAGTGATCATATAGGTAGGGTGGACCCAATGGAGTACATGATGTAGGAGGAGCATTGGAGGCTTGTGGAAATGGAGTGTTGTACCTTCTTGAGGAGCGTTAATGCCTTGGAGCCTTTCTTGTTGGAGGTCTTCACATTGGAGCTTGACATATGTCACTTGCAGAGGAAGTGCTTCACATGTGGGTCTATCTTGTGCATATGTTGTGTTTAGTTGGATTAGGGCCACTATTATATTGTTGGCTTCCCCTACCTCTCAAATAAATAGGGGAAGGAGAGAGTCATTTCATATCATCATCATTGTACTCACTCTTAGTACTCATCTTAGATAGATGTCATGTAGGGAGAAATACGCTAAGGTTCATGATGAAACCCTAGGAGAAGATAAGAAGAGAGAGAGAGAGAGATGTTGGAATGATACTTGATCTTATGGATTCATTCATCACTCACTTGTATTAGAGATGTGAGAAGTGAAGTGCACTAGTTCCTCTCTCACATATTCTCTTCACTGTACAATCTTTGTGTTGAAATGCTAGGGTTATTGGAGAAGTTTAAGAGTAACCCTAGGGTTAGGAAGTTTAAGAGTAACTCCAGGGTTAGGGTTTCACCCAAACGACGTAAGGAATCTAGGGTTTGTTATAACCCCTAGAGGGTAAAAGAAGCATTGTTCCTGTAGCTCTTGTGAGAGAAGAAGACTAGAGTTTTGGAAACCCTAGTGCTACACGTTATGCTTGTTGAAGAGGAGGAGAGAAGATGCCTTGCACACTTGTGGGATGCAAGTATAGGACTGAAGGAGGATCTTTGAAGAAGAAAACAGCTTTCGTTAGGAGTGATTCCTTGCTAGAACAAGTTGGTGGCTAGAGTTTCTTGGTTTCCCTGGCTAGGGTTTGGAGTGCTTGAAATTTTACCAGCATGTGATGAGTTGTATGTTCATGTACTTCATCTCTTGTATATAAATCAAGCATTTTAGCTGTCCAATTATTGTGTACTTGAAGATTTGGTTTTCAAGTTGTGTTGTTTACTTGATTAGGTAATTTCCATCACACTTCTCGTTCAAGCTGATCTGACATAACATAGGGATGAAAGTTGTTAAGTGATGTAACATATATCTTAAAGATATGGAGGGGAGATTTACTGCTGTAATAAATTTATTTCAGCTCTATTATATGCATGAAAAAGTGTGCCCTAAGGATTGTAACTTGTTACAATTGAAGTACACTTGTTTCATATATTTTCTCTTGAGCTGCCTAGTGATTTGGACCGAAGTGAAGTGAAGTATTTGATGTTGTAATTATATATTTCAGATCATCCCTTGGGCTCAAAGCTCTTAGAAAATAGATTTGGGAAATCTCTATTGACAGGTGAAATTTCTGAATTTACAATGAAATATATTTATGGAAATTTCTACAAAAATCCTGTCCTAAACAAGCCAAAAAGGTAAGCATATGCACACGCACACAAAGAGAAGGAGAGTCAACATCATGACGAAAAAACATTGTGTTTTAGCATCACAAGCAAGGCCAACTCCTGCTTAAAACTCTTGAATTCTCATAGGCTAAATGGAAAGGATCCACCTAGAGGTAACTTTACGTTCATGCTTCCAAAGGAAACCAATAGTGAGCAACCACATTGAGTGCCACAAGGCCCCATGACTATCCATAATCATCCAAGTGTCTCCCAGAAAGAAGGGGACCTTTCCATGACAACAGGGCAGTAAAGAAGAAATGTTACTCAGATTAAAACCATGACCAAAACACCTTGGCAACCCACATCTCCATAAAACATGCTCCAGCAGCACCAGGTAAAACTAACACCCCGTCTCTTGGAAAGCCACCCTATTAGGCGAGAAACTTCCTTGGGCCATTGAGATCGATGCAACATGCCAGATTATTAAAATTGAAATCTACTTTACCTAGGGAGAGGGAGGAATGAATGTCTGTTAACTTTAAGAAAAGTTGGAATGGCAAATGCTTTAGCTGGCATGACGACTCCCTGATTTGTGCAAACCTCCATTTGTATACCTAGAACGTAAATTGAAATCTAGTTTTACATAGGGAAAAGGCGGAATGAATGTATGTTTAAGCAAAGTTGGCATGGCAAATGCTTTAGCTGGCATGATGACTCCCTAATTTGTGCAAACCTCCAAGGTGGATATAGAGATGGCATATCTATGCCAACCTCTGGAGTTTCATGGTGTTGCACCTTGCAACATGAGCAAGGAAAACCCCGTGCCAACTACCCTGCCCGTTCTGTTCAATCTCGTTAGTCTTAAGGTTTTCCTTGGGACTGAAGTTGAACGGGCCATGCATTTTGGGAACATTGTGAAAGTCGCCAAAGATGGCTTTGTCCACTTGCCTCTCAGAATGACAAGTTTTGTTGTCTGGATCTCGCTGTCTCCAAGGATAAAATCCTCCCAAACCTGATCAAATGATCAGATGCCACAATGGTTGGGAACCCACTATCGCTGGTCTTGGGCACACTGTCGAAGGTTGTGGGAAATCCCCAAATGACAAAGAAGACCCTCTGCCCAATAAGAATGGTTCTTACTTTTGCATAACTTGACAACTTGTGTTGGCCAGCTGGCCTTACTTTAATTTTCATCTAATTAGCTCTAATGCTTGCACCAGACATGTAGCCTATCTGGTGTTTTTTTTTGCTTGTAGCTATCCGACTATCTAGACTCAGGGACTCTTAGCTCCTGGCAGCTGCTTATTGCAGCCCACAACATTTTTTTTGCAAAATGCCTTGTACATATTTTGATTAAGAGTCAAAGGAAACTTTAATAAAAAAACAACTAAACGCATCTTTAAGCTTTTCAATTTACCTAGTGTCCATATTTCAGATGACAAACATCAAACCAAAAATACTACGAGGAACATAAAAGGAGAAATATTTCAAAACTAAAGCACAAGAAAAAAAGCAGAGAAACTTATGTAACTGTCTATCAAAAAGATTGACAGAAAACAAAAAAGAAGGGCTGATATGACTACCCAAAATTTCCCCAAAACACCAATGGTGGGAGCTAAATAGCCCCTGCAAGATGATTGTATAGTCCCCCTCTTAGCCTCCACCATCTATATGTTTTAGTCTAAGTAAAATTTCAAGTGAAAACAAGGAAAATTAGTAAAAAGCTAAAAACAGAAGGTGTCCTAAAAAAATTTGCAGCATAGTAAGGTATCATTATATACTAATTATAACCATTAAAAAACAAAAAACAAAAATAATTCCGAAATCTGAATGGGATATCTCAAGGAAACAACTTAAATAATTAATTATAATAAACAATATCCACATCCACCAACCTGACCAAAGCAAAACACTGGTACCAAGGGACAGCCGGTCTCAATAGCCACACGAACAAATCCATGCCTCTTTCTCAAAAAAGCAACCTGCAAAAAAAAAAATTCCTTGAAGGCTACATATCTCACAATGATAAATTTGCTAAGTGATTTTTCTCTCTAAACCGGTGCATCCCATTAGCCCTCATGTTTCTCCCTATTGATTTATTATTTGTTTCATCAATATAAAAGAAAGAAATTGTCATTCATAAAATACGGAACCTCAGAATCATTATCATAAATTGAATATTTACACAGAAAGTGGAGAAGAACTGACCTCTGTACCATACTCCATATAAAATATTTCTCGAAGACCGCCAGGAATAACAATGCAACTAAAACCAGAGTTCAGATACTTAACAAAGTTCTTCCGAGAAACAGCTGCCCATCCCAACCAGGACCATATATGATGTAAGAGTGGTATGTAGAAAACCTAACCACATGAAAAAAATCATGAAACCAGAGTATGTCCATAGTGTTCTACATGATAGTGTCATCCATCCCTCACAATTACTAACAAAATTTCATTATGATTCAGATATTTGCCAAAACATAATGCTGATAATTCAACTTCCTATGATCTTGTTATTCTTAGTACTTACAGCACTACTTGCAAGAGCCTTGATCTTAGGCAGGGGCATATAACCAGTATGATTGCTCAGGGCTACAATGCCAATCGGTAAAATTGAATGTGGTTCTACAGCAAACAATGAAGAAAAAAATCCATCTTAGAAAACAAAATATTTCCACCCATAAAAAATAATGGGAAGACAAACTATAACAAGACTCATATCAAACTCTTCTTCATAGTTCATACTATCTTCCTCTTTCAAGTGAATGACTAGGACAACAAATAGAGACAAAATTGTTGATTTGTGCATGTTATTCGGTATAATTGAATACTATGCCTTGAAAATTGATACTGTTTGAATTTGTTTAATGTCCTTATTTTATCTATGTTTTTAATAGAACCTGGAGGATTTGTAGAAAAAGCAGCAGAAATAGCTGTAGTTGTGAATCCAAAGGGAGGTTTGTAGTGTGTGAGTATGAATAAATGCAGTGATAGAGAATCGAGATAACAGAGAGACTTCATGATCGGTTTGACACCATTTTGAGAAGTGTTTTCACTTGGTTCAGAATGAAAAGAAGAGTTGCTTTGCAATTCCTTTCCAAGACCCAAAACTAGTGTTCATTTGCATTTGCTCTTCCTTAAATTAAATTGCTCAAAGATAATAAATCCCCAAAAGAGACATTGACATCCTGATTAGAAGTTGATTATGAAGCCGATAAGTCAGAACTTCCAGGTCAATCTCGAAAGGCTCAAAATGATAGCACAATGGAATTGGAGAAAATAAATAGATCCTACATTAAAGAATCTGACTGAAAGAATGGCAAATTTGTCAAGAAGCATTAGGTCAACAGCTATAATTTCAAGAAATGATAGCTTCCACATGCATACATTCATGAGTATGCTTCAACCAAGAACTCAAGAACATCAAACATATGCATGAAACATATTATAATGCCAAACTCTAAGAGTCTAATGCTTTTCAATCATTCAATCAGAGCATATAGAAAAATGGGTAAATAATCTAAAAATGAAAGTTTTTAAAGCTTTTAAAACAATTATATTTCAAACCTACACCATTTCTAACTTGCAAAATTTTTCCTTAAGTTCTTTGGTGAAGAATTTAAAACTAAATATTAGCCATTAAAACTATCCTTGAAGGTGGTATTGAGAACTAAAAACATGGAATTCCTATTTGAATAGAAACAGGAGCAGCTTAAGAGTACATACCATATGATCGGTTGGAATCAAAAGCCTCCATATCCTCTACAATCAAAGTAACAGGAAAATAACTAGCGGCATAGTAGCATATAAACCTGCAAATTTAAATTCATTAATACCCAAGCAACATCAGATTGACAAAAGTGCCCAAAGAACAAAATGGAGTAAGTTAACAGCATATGTGGAAGTTGAAAGTTCTTATTTTCCATTTTGTCAGGATATTATGAGCGGTATTGTCAACAGACAAGACACTAACTAAAATGTCTTCATATATGTAATTTTGTGTCCCATAAGACATGACATTGAAAATAGGTTTGGGAAGAATAGTGTTTAAACTTTAACAACCAATTATACCACAAATGCGAAAGTTATTTGAAAAGGAGATTTCATTTGCTGGCGATAGCTTTTGTAGACCATTAAACATTAATCTGCTTTCCAGAGATCCACAACGTACAACAAGACCTTATGCTCACTCTAATAAAACAAGCTATTTTGGTGGAAAGTCAAAATGTACCTGTTGTTTTCTCTTCATGAAATATGTTGAAGGATACTCGTCCTTGGCTTGCATAGCTTCAATTTTCCTCTTTTTGTTTATGGTACAATTATTTGGAAAACTTACTAATTGATTTATCGTGTCAGGGTGACGGCAGCGGAAGGTCAAATGCTGCTAGCACAATACATGGTGACCGTGGAAGGTCACAAGCCAAACCATATCGTGAGGTAATTATTAAATATAGTAACTTAATTCGACCATAATAAGTAAATGTTTTGATGACTACAATCGATATAGTAACATGCATATTATACTTTTTGTTTATGGTGAAATTTTTGCAAAACCTCATTTTTGTTTATGGTACAATTATTTGCACAACTTGTACTAATTGATTTATTGTGTCAGGGTGACGGCAGTGCTCACGGCGCACCCGCGACTACCAGGATACATGGTGACCGTGGAAGGTCACACGTCGTACTGCCTCCACAGGTAATTGTTAAATATTTCAGTTTTTTCTGTCCACAATTATGTACATAGATTTTATTGATTGATTTATTGTGCCAGGGTCACAGTCGTGGAAGGTCACCCGCAGTGTCGGCGCAGCATGTACGGGGTGACAGTGGGAAGTCACCCGCGGAGCCCCAGCAGGTACGGGGTGACCGTGGAAGGTCACCCGCGATGTCTCAGTAGGTATGGGGTGACCGTGGGAAGTCACCTGCAGTGTCTCACCAGGTACGGGGTGACTGTGGGAAGTCACCCGTGGAGCCTCAACAGGCACGGGGTGACCATGGGAAGTCACCAGCCACTACGCCGCATCTGGTAATTTTTATTGATACTACAACAATTATTTTACAGGTGAACAATTTTTGAGTGATGTTACAATTAATTTCCTTGATTTTATTGTTTCATGCTTTTAGTTCGGTGCACTGGATGTGGATCACAATGTAAGTGAGGAAGAAATTTTCACCTCCCTAGACGCAATGAAAACTGTCTATTTGGCCCTCAAAAGGGAAAACAAGGATTTACTAGCCTTTGCTTGCAAATGGCGCAAGACAGATGATGACAAGGCAATGACGGTGGAGCTACAACAAAAAATAAAGGGTTATGCGGTAAGTGTCATCGATTACAATTTTATAAGCTTTAACATGATTTCATATTTGATGATATGTTTTCTATTATTGCAAATGTTCTTATCAACTCGATGTTTTCCGTATGGAGGAATATTTGGAACCCCAGGCTAGAGAACCTGCAAAGACAGGTATTGGTAGCAGTGACCATCCATTGCATAAAAAAGCTCATCAAAGCAAGGTACCAATGAGGCTTTTTGAGGATTGCCTCGAAGCCAATGATGAGGGCAATGATGATGAGATGGAGCATGATCATGACATGGAGCATGATGATGAGACAGAGCCACTTGGGACTCCACATGACGCTAGAGATGAACCTACTGTAGTTGGCCAGGAAACTTTTCCTGGAGCAGCACGAGTCAAAAGCACTGGATCACTAGATGTGACGTTTCTATTCGATGAAGCATGTGTTCCTATGAAAATACAAAAGATGGCAGGTATTTTTTAATTCTTTTCATCAATGTTTTTCATTAAATTGAAATGGACATATTCTGAAAATATTGTAAATTAAGCTATAAATGTTTATGCAGGCAATAATGTCTTCTACAGACACTTAAATGACAAAGCATTGGATCTATTTGGGCCCACCATTCGCACAGGGTGGAAAAAACAAAACAGCAATTTAAAAGATGAATTGATTAGACACATGATTTACTTGTTCGGTGACACTTTCAACAAGAAAGTGGTTTTAAAGTTAGATGGAGATGGTTTGAAATATACCAGGGCCCAATATCGGGGAAAACTGGCAGATAACCCCAAGCATGAGCGCCCTCCCATGGTATCGGAGCAAGAGTGGAAGGCACTTATGGCTGATGCCAAATTTATTTTGTTAAGAAATCAAGGAAAACAACCACAGGCTGATAAAGCAAGGTACATGACGTATAATTATACTATTGCGATATGCTCAATTTTATTTTATGTTTTGTGTCAAGCAACAAATCATACATTTAACATATGTCATAAATTTCATAAACAGGTTTCCCGACACCTCCAAGGCAACCAAGGCAAGAATGGATAAGGTTGGCCAGCACAAACTGGGCCAGGGTGGCTACAGAAAACTAAGGCACCGAATCATAAGAATTTGCAATATTCATTTTTATAAATTTTCGAAATCTTACCAAGTGTTGGGGTTTGAGATTTGTGCCTGCTAATTAAATTCATAGTTTTCTTAGAATAGTTTTCATTGTTTTTAAGCATATTGAACAGTGTTGAACTTTGAGTTCTTGAGTCCTTTTAGACTAGCACATAATATGTTGCGTCCTCTCTAATAATAAACTTCTCTTTGCAATATTGCAGGGAAGTACGTTCGCAGATGCCGCCACCGAGGAAGACCTCAAGATTGGTTTCAAGTGTGGTTTTGAAAGTGTGGTTGAGCATAGAAAAAGCTTGGGGCAGACTCCAATCAACCCAATTGTGGGAATGCAGGTAAATAGAATGAATAAGGACATTTGAAATATTCTTGCTTCATATTTTCCCACAGTAGACCAATAACTATATTTTTATGTTTGTTTGGCAACAACAGTGCAACCGCAGCAGTGAATCTAGCGGTACTAGGAGGGTGCCAATTCATATTGGGGAGGACCCGTTGGATGATAATGTGGAGCAGGCTAGGGATTCAGGTAGTGAGTTTTAGAAATATATATATATGTATTTTGATTATAGATATTTATTTTTTACGCATACTTACATATTTCATTCTTTAAATGGAAGAGCTTGTAGCTCACGAGGATGAACTGGAAGAGGAACAAATGACTGAAGCAGTCGGAACACTGACCTTCACAGATAGACAAACAAGTAAAAAGCGATATTGTAATGTTTATCAAAACAATGAAATAGTGATTTGAATCAATTTTCAACCTAAGAAAAATGGTTTTTTCGTTGTTGCAGTTCTTTCCCATTCACAGATGCCTCCACGCCCTGTTCAGCGACGTACCAGGAGTATGGTACATGAGGGCACGCAAATTACACAAACCACAGAAGGACAGGGCTCAGCAGATACATTGCAAAATGATGAATTTGAGATGCCACTTGTTGGTTTTTTGAATAAAAAAAAACAAAGTCACACGAAGAAAAAATTGTAAAATATCATGACTTGTATTTTATATCGATGTTAACATAAAACGTTGTTTGTATGGATTACCTTCTTGTGTTTCGATGTTTATATGTTTATGTGATTTGATGTTTCAATGTTTATATGTTTAGCTTTTTATATGTTTTGAAACAAAGAGAAGCTCATTCAGGTATATGGCCACTTTTGTATTCCTAGGATTTTTTACATTTATAAATGGCATGACGTGGAACTTTGCCTAGTCTGCCCATCACAGGTATAGCATCCCCGTCACTATTCCTGGGGTTTGCATTTTTTTTTTTTAACTTATACAAAGCATGGATACAGCGACGGCCAGGCGTGGATACAGATATGGGAAGGCGTGGCTATAGCGACATCTTATTCCTGGGTTTGCATTTTTTTTTAAACCTTATACAGAGCGTGGATACAGGGAAGGCCAAGCGTGGATACAGAGACGTCCAAGTGTGGATATAGCGACGGCTTAGACATCTAACGAAATATAGAACATTGTCGCTCTTGCAACGCAAGTTAGGGGTCGTCTCTATTGCGACGGAATTGTTTCCACGGAAAAAAAAACACTTAGACGTGGCAATATCCATGCTTTTCCGTGGATATTGCCACGTTTTGCCGTGGCAAAATTGATCACTTGTACTAGTGTCATGTAGGTTGAGACATTATGAAAAGGTTAGAAATTGCATCCAAGGGAAAGAATTTCATGTCCAATTACAACAAACACCCAATTTTAGTTCCTAATAAGACTTGGGAAGTAAACAAACTTAAAAAAATGATTTCAAAAGTTAACTAGGATAAAATACTAATTTAGAAAAACTACAAATTGTCTCTTGTCTACTTTGTAACAAATATATATTTTCCCCGGAGCATATTTTATCCACATGTGTGATATTGTAGGGGAATGGGAAGGCTAAGAAGCATTTTTGGGAGGAAACTAATACACACTTGAGATATTAGAAAAAATAGTGCTACATTGTGTGAGGGTGTCTTAGATCAATCGATTTATCCCATCATCCTC
>LPNX010009341.1:0-24769 GCA_001517045.1 Pseudotsuga menziesii | reverse complement strand
GGGGGGGGGGGGGGGGGGATATTCAAACCTTTGAGCCAATGGGGAAAATCCAAATGTCAAAGGGAGAACCCATCAAAACTGTCAACTAACCATTTGTTGTCTTCTTCCCCAATCTTTTATTTCTGCCAGAAATTGGTTGAGGTAGTTATTGCAATGGGAATGGGAAGAGTATGGGAAAATTTCGAATTGGGCAGAGCACCCATTTTGGAAAAATGCGTTTTGACTTCCTAGGAAAGTAAAAACCCAAAAACATATGCCCATTCTACCATGCATCCACATTTTTGGGAGCTCTTGAGAAATATCCATTCACGTTTTTGGCAATGTTCTTCATTTTCCCATGGTTGGGAAGTGGTTTTGTTAATGCATAGTGGCTGGGATCTCTCTTGAGCATTTTTATGTTGTTTCCACATTCCCACGATTGGGATTTTCATGTTTTCAGTGTTGCACAGCCAATGGAGGACAGATCCACGAATGTAGGGACCGAGGGAGCCATTTTTTCTCACGTGAAGCCATATAACATTTCTGAAATGAACTGCTCATGCTAGGTTGTTTTTCCCCATCTGCCATTTTCGTGTTTGGCTTCCATGACCTTTTTCATCAATCCCAGAACTTGTATTTTTCTGTGTATGCATATTTTGTTTTGGTTTGAACTGGTTTGGAGTGGAATTGATTCTGAACTAGCTTGATAAACCTAGTGTAGGAAGGAGCCTCACAGACATATTTAGAGGGGCGGGTTTATTTCCTTTGCACACCCTGAATAGCACTGGAATGGAAGGCATATCCTAAGGGACTATGTAGCAGCGAAGGGGATGCTTCCTTATGTTGGGTGTGTATATGTTTTTAGGATCCAAGCCCAATCTGATGCAGGTGTCCATAGCTCTGTGGTTGAGCTCACTAGCTTAGCAGTTCAAGATTCCCACCTCCTTCGCAGCTTGATAAACCCAAATGTAGTTTTGGCTTGGATGAATTTTGATATATATTTTTCTATGTGTGAGCCTGCTAGTGTTCCCTTATTCCTTGTGGTAATCACACCCATATTGGGGGTGGCAGTGATGCTGAGAGATTAATGAGCACACTGGACTATGGTTGGGTGGAACGTTGCAACGACATAGTTGGGTGCGAGACAAATCATTTTCAAGATAAGTATTTCTTATGTATTTTATCTGTGCAACTGTATTTGTTTATTTAATGAAATGTTAACTGGATGAATGCTTGAATGAAATGTAAATGCTTCTGCTATATATTGCATGTTTTATACATCTGTGTATATTTTTAAGTTCAATGCATTTTATATTACGTTCATGGGGCTTAGATTTCCTGGATTGATAGCAACATAGTCGCGTCATCTCTCTGGTAGAAGGGTGGGGACATGACATGAATGTATGATATGTGCCCCTAGGAAGATCTATATACCACATCGCCACAGGACTAGTGAGGGTGAATTGAAAAAGTCGTAAATGAACAAAATCATGATTCAATGAATTTGAAGAGAACGATAGGTGGAAAGTCGTAATGTTCTCACTAGGTTCCTCACTAGTCTTACCTTCAAATTTTGGAATGTTTGAAGGAAGCTTGGTGGGAACAACTGGCCATGTCGGATCATGAAATACCAAGACATTGGTCAATATCAATAAGTCAGGTAAATTTAATGTCACTAGGAAAGGGAGCCTAGGTTGTGCCATTTGGTTCCATGCTCCCTGATAGGACTGGTTCATGTAGGTCTATTTGTTGTAAACACCATGGCCTTGGCTAGTGGGATAACAACCCCCTCCTGCTTGACCCATAAAAGGGTACATGGGGATATTGTAATTCAGAATACCTTGAGACTGGGGTGCTACAAAGCCATAGTTGTAGGAATGATAAGTAGATTGATTCCTGGACCCATAAAGTGGTACATAAACTGGTATATAAGGTGGTACATACCCTACTAACACATAAGTAGGAACATAGCCTTGTGACACTATGATGTGAGATGACGCGGGAAAAACATGGCTAGTAGTAGTACTCCGGCCTGAAGTACCATGTGAGTTATGGGGAGGATGCATTATTAGAAACACATTTGAAGGAAAAGGTGCTAAAGATGATGGAGCATAGGATGGAATATAACTTGTACTTCCAATTTTCACATGTCTAGGGTCACCTCTGTGAATGGGGACACTAGTATTAGTCCTAGGTTGAGTGTGTAAGGATCCTTCCACTACAGGGGTGGAAGGTGTAATATGACTACTACCAAACCTATCAGCATGAAAAGGAATGGCAGTGTCACTAGGCGTAGCACCAGGGTCAACACCAGATCCGACATTGGATGACAGACCGGTCTCTGGAAGGTATGGAATTGCATACATAAATGGGCCAGTGCTATAGGGTCTCGAATGAGTCTCATTGCTTGACATATGTGAAAAATATTGGTGGTCTGCATTTACATAGTCTCTAAATTGTGATAGTACATTATGTGACATCCCAACCCCAAAGTGATTGGGTTCTTCCGAAGTCCCATATAAACTCTCAAGCATGTTCTCCACCCTAGGGAGTGGAGAAGGGGGATGCTCCGGGATCTGAGATGTATGACTCATATTAATATCGATGTGTGAATCAAAGTGAGTATTAGTCCACCCACATTTTCTGGTTCTCTTCCATGAAGGAGGAGGAGACGTAGAAGGAGGAAGACCTGCTAAACGTCGAGAATGACAGAATTTCACTCCCATATCCACGATGACTCAACAAAAATAAAGAGACTAAAACTGATTACATACCCTAAATAAATATAGTGTACACAGATAAAAATCCTAAGGAAATATATAGCCAAAATGCAAGCAAGCCAAGGGGAGGATAAGTGAGCTCTCGGATGCAGCAGGTATTTCTTTCCTAGGAGAGGCTTGAGACTCCCATACACTACAAGCAGAGGTGTGTAACCAATCATAGTGGCCCTCAGCTTCAACGCATAAAGCGACTGTGTTATCTGACCCCTACCTGGCCAAGACACTCACAGAATAACCTCCACAAGTACCCCCTGCGATATCTAGGTAAGGAAACTAAGGTCACCCCTATATAACCAACACTCAGGTGGATAGTCACATGTGAGATCTATCATATGGACAGAGTAGGAAATTATAAAACTTGAAAGCACCAACCAGTACCTAAAAATCCCCCAGATACAAATAAAATCTTGGAAATATCTCCGATGCTCACAGAAAGTGGCTAGGGGCTATCCTAACCACAATTATGTACGCTGCCTCATGCTTAACTCTCGTGTAAGAGGAAACTCCTGAGAACACTAATTATACCAAGGATTTCACTCTCACATGGACAAACACCTACTTGTTTTGTTTAGTAGTATTGGAGAATTTACTCACAATGAACTATTCCAAGACTCTAAAACCTAATCTTGTTGATGTACCCTATCAAAAAAAATGTGTAATTCATTTTAAATTAAGCGTTGATTTTAGTGGTTGTGATTAACAAAAGGGAATTGACCATATAACCAATGATGTTATGACTTAGTAGTGAAAGTAATTGTGCACACCTAACACACAATTCCAAGTGCAATTTTTTCTAAATGAGAAAACAGGGTATGCCACTACATGAGATGCATATTTTTCCTTCAAATGATAATGCAACCATTCCTATATGAAATCCTAACTATAACTTTAGTAAGAAAACCTAATGCAAGTACCATGCAAATGCAAAGTGCAAAAATGCATAAACATGCCAAAAATAAAATATTTTTGTATTTTCGAAATAAATGAGATGTAAAAGGAACAAAAGACTCTACAACTCTTAGACCCTGCAGCAACTCTCAGACAACATCCAAGAAAGGCACCAAGGTAAAATAAATTTAATGCACTGATCTGAAAACAAAAAGGAAATAAGATGATAAGAACAACAACTAATTAAAAATAAACCAAAAAAGGGTCTTTTGGTCAGAAATAGAGGCAGTATACAGACACCAACAATACCTAGGAAGACTCAGCAGCATTCAAAATTCACCCAACAACTCTCAATCATCCAAATCAAACTCAAAATAAAGGCATACGTGACTCTTTGCAGAAAACCTATGTGTGTACGCATAAATTCAAGAAAAACCTACTTGTATACGCAGCTATGAAGCAAAAACTCACATACGGGAAGAAAGAGGGTGAAAAATGATAATCCAAGATAAACATTACTTCAACAAGACATTAAAGAGAGAACCTACTTCTGGACCCAACACAAAAACGCAGAGAACAGAGAGCAAGTCAAGCACATTTTGCACCTAATCCCCAAAGAACAAACAAGGAACCTCCCCAGCAGAGTCACCAATTATGTTACAGAGAACAAATTCCTATGGCTTGGGGTGTACCACAATAGAGTGAATGACACTAAAAATCAATCCATTCCAATATTCAAGAGAAATAAATACATATAACACTAAAGGATATGAAGCGTACCTTATTTCGGATGGTTGATGTAGATCCCCGTTGAGCTTTTCCAACATGCTTTTATTCACAATTCGCTCTCAACAACAACAAACAAGACAAGAATTCTATATATCAAAGTGTTAGACCTACTCTACCATATATAAACCATCATGTATAAGCAAAATAACTACATCCATGGATACAATATTCATAGTTATGCACATGTATTGGACAAGAAATGGATATTTCTATTAATAAAACAGAGATACAATAGTGACGAATTCTATCGGCACTTCTTCGACCGGAGAAACCGAGTCCTCCACTTGGGCCTCCACCACTTTAATCCTCCATCACAATGGAAAGCTTAAAAAGCAAAGGCAAGCTTAGGAATAACAACACTATGTGCTCCAAATGGAAAAAGGGGTGTAGACTCAAGCATAAACAAGTGAGGCAACAATGAACTATAGTTTCTTTGCTCTCCAAATTCTCCTCCTTCAATGTATCCAAGAGGTTCAATATATATCCCTCGAAATGGGAATGGAGGGTCGAGTTCGAGCGTTCTCAATGCATATGGAAGGCAAAGAGTCAAGTTATTTGGGACTCTATGAGGAAAACTCCAAAATATTTTGTCTTCATGCACATTTCCCGATGTACGTGGGTTTTGGCTCAAAATCTATGTGTACACGCGGATATTGCTTTAAAAGTTGCATATAAACCGAAACATGTGTTTTTTGGGGACTTTCTTGGGACATCAAAGTATAATTTGAGGAAAGGGGGTCCAAGGAGTCTGCAGAGGGACATGGAAGGCCATAGAGATGTGATTTACCAAGTGTGGTAAAATCAGCTATAACAACACACAAACGTTTTGTAATTCTATAAGGGAGGGAAATGTAATTTGAATTTAAACAAAATGAACTCTCATTTTATAGTGCTTAAACCATACAAATTGATTTGCTCGCATGCCACCAATAGTCCTATGTGTATGGTTTGGAGTTTTCTTCGGCAATGCCAAACCTGTGCTATGGTATATGATAGACCATAGTTAAATGGGCATTTCTTCTAGCCTATGAAGAAGCTGTTGTTTACGCACTCATTATAATATGCTGCACACAATCACTTTTGATGAAATCTTAAACATAAATACCAATTTTTCTGCAGATTATAAACATGTAATTTTTATTTAAAAATATTCTATTTTTTTTCAATTTCTATTGTGTCCTAATTTTAAAGAATGATCACTTAAATAATTATAAAAAAAATAAAAAATTACTAATTTTATTTTTCAAAAAATAGCGCTGCACTAGTGCTGTATTTTCTCTACATTCTTGCAAAATTTTGTAGTCTGGAACCATCCTTTAGGCCCTTAAAGGCTACACCCACAAAAACATATCCCTTATCATTTGCCTTAAAAAAAAGTGATTGTTAAAAAAAAATGAAACTTGACATAGTTATGAAAATTTTCAATACATAAAACTTATATATTCAGAAAAGTGATTCAATTTCCTACATTTCATATTTTTTACTAAAAGCAAGTTAGTTTGTGCAAGTATCTCAAAAAATCCAATTAAGTTGAGGGATGCCTGATTTTTCAGTTTTCTATTGCATCTAACGTGCCAAAAGTGACCCTCATTAGCTTGCACTCACCCTTGTGTTTTACCCAAATTCATTATTAACATCATTCTTAATATCAGATGCATATATATTATGTCTCATTCTCTTGATTTAAGGGTAGGATCTTAGGTATAATCCTATGTTGTAATTTATTTACTTTGTAACAAGGCTAAAGTCATGCCTCCTAGATGCCATTTCTAGTATGTGGTAGCTTTGAGCATATGGGTTTGATACCCTTGGTCACCTTCGATACCTAGTGTTTTTTCTTTGATATTGGTTAAATTACTATGGGAGGCTATTATTATTTCTTTATTAACAACCTTAGAGGCAACTTAATGAACCAATGATTTTACTTTTAATTTCTTATACATTCAACTATTTGTTTTTATTTTTTATTTTTTTTGGTAAGAGGAGGAGTGATCCGCTGGGATTCACTTTTAGAAATTGGAGGCTTATTAACAATAAGTATGCTTGTATTTTTTTTTGTTGAAGTTTTTGTATTTCCGCACAATCTTGATGTGACTTACTGGGCCTTCGTGGAGGATTTTCCCTTCTTTAACTCTCAAAATTTCTTCACGGCTGAAAAGGGTAAGACTCCACTATTTGTTGGTTTCTCGGCTTATTAATAATTTTGCATAAAATATCTACACGGTACAAACTGGTTAGGCGCATATACCTTGATGGTATAACTCCTACTTGCCATCCCCTTTCCTCATTTTTTTTCTAGGAATGAAGGTAAGAATTCGTATATGAGTCATGTTGTTTTTCCATTGGTATTATTAGGGTTTAAGAAGGAAAAAAAATAAACATTGCTTGATTTGTTGTCATCTTACACTCCTCGGAGGGATTGGACCCACATCTTTCTTATGGTTCCCTTAATTAGACAATTATCGAGCTCGAGCTCAAGTAAAGCATATCTAGTTTATATGGGTTTTTGCTTTGTTCTAGTACCGAAATTTTTGAAAAGTTTGAGTTTGTTTCAAGTTCCCCCATTATAATATACTATAGGACTAATTCAAGGAGACTAGTTTGGATATTACTTTTATAGAATATCATTATTGTGAGGACTAATTCAAGGAGACTAGTTTGGATATTACTGGTATAGAATATAATTATTATAATGACTATGAGGATTATACATCTTTGGGGTTTTCTGTACTCTAAATTTCTTTGAATAATATTGGGTATGCTTTAAATGAAGTCTCTTAAAATATAATGACTCATTTTCAAGTGAATTCTATTATTCATAGTTTAAATTGCCATTATCGTTTACTTATGTTTGTGAATGAATATTGTAAATGCTTGAGAAATCCTTGGGGTTTGTTTTTGACCTTCTCATACATTTTTTATATGAGTTTTATTGTTTCTATAGTAATACCAATTCTTCCTTTTATTGTTATGATATTTACTACTTCAGGATAATTTTTGATGTTCAATAAATGTATGGAAATGTTTAAGTTCTAAATGGGTTTTGATACTTACTATGAGCTGTCGTTTCTTTTCTTTTCTTTTAACTTACGCATATTACTATAATATCCCCATGTTTTTACTTTGATTATTGGATAACTACAAATTCATATTTATGATTAAGTATTTTATATTTTACAATTTTATTTTGAACATGTGCAAGATAAAAGATTTCCACTCATCCCCATGAAAGGATAGATGTTAAAGACATTTTGATTTCATTAATTAAATTATGAAGGATTTTGGAATGGCCATGTTATAAATTGATGAACAATGACCACATATGCGGGAGATTGATGTAGGAACGACCTAGGTGGGTCGGATGCAGATCAATGCACATAAAAAAGTAACAAAACAATCACACAACACAAATTTTTTTTCCAAGAATAATGGAATTCAATTAAATGCAACAATCTCTTTGAAAGAGGAATATCAAATGTGAGACTAGTTCGATTCAGTTGGAATGAACATTGAATCTTTACAACATTTTTCAATAAAAAAGCATGAGGGAATTCTTCGTCCTCAACACACACTATCCTTGCTCTGTTTAGTAACATAACCATGAGAATCAAAATCCCCTTCTATGAACATTAAACTGATGTTTATAGCTGACTAGTAGTGCTTAGTTCACTTGCCTCTTGATATAGAGGCTTCACTTACTTCCATGCACCACCATGCTTCATTAAATACTTCACATGGCTCTTCTTAGCAGGTTTCTCCACTTGAACTTCTGCAACAACCACCATAAACCCTTTACAACTATTCCAACTATTCCAATGAATCCACTCCTCAGGATCCTAGTTAAACAATAAATTATTATATCCATTGTCATTTATTGCTCACAACTCCCTCCTTTGCTTGGTTGGAATAACCTTTGACATCTTTGTTGTTGCTTCTCGTCGTCTGTCATTGACCACATTCAGTCATAATTCTCATGACTTTCCTAGTCCCTATCGACTGTCACCCTTGACACGAGAGGTCATCGAATGTCCTTTAGGAATTCCTATTCTCTATATTCAACTTGTCATCTCAGGTCTTGACGCCCCTACATAAAAATCCCTAGGCTTAGAAGAACCTCTCCTATGGTTTTGCAACTCCTCGAGCTTCTCCTCCAAAATCCACGTCGCCTCTTCCAAGTCTTTGTTTTTCCATCAAACCAAATAATCTTTCTTATTCCTATGTCTGGTCCTCCCAGATTCATGCTCATCGAGTATCTTTGCAACTTCTTCCATTAGATGAACTGGTGTCTGGCCCTGCTAGTCTACAGTCATCTTAGAACTACTTGTTCACCCCTCCTCAAAATTTTATAGTTCAAAAACATTAAAAGTGAGTGATATCCCTAAATCATATGGAAATTCTAACACATGCATTATCCAAAATATTATTCAGGATTTTGCATGGCCCAATCTTTTTCAGTTTCAACTTGTTTTATGTTCCTGTCATGAAACTTTCCTTCCTCAAGTGTGATACACTAAATCACCCTCTGCAAATGAATGCCGTCATCTATTCATATCAACTCTTAGCTTGTATGCCACATTTCTCTTCTCAATATGTCGCTTCACCTTGTCACACACTTCTTTCATGTGGTCGGTAAACGAATTTGTGTCTGTAATTTTATGTGTTCCTATTGGAAACCATACCAAGTTGCCTACTCCATGTGAACTTCTCAACCTCATTTCAAGCTTCTTCAATAGGGTTCTCCAAAAATGACCCAAAAACTTGGTATCTCTATCCAAAGTGATGCTCTTTGGAAACCCATGCAACCTTACAATCTCTTTAAAAAATAGAATAACAATACCTATGGCATCACTTGTCTTTTGACATGGAATAAAGTGTTCCATACTAGAAAGTCTATTGACTACCATGAATATGGATGTGTTCCCTTGTTGTTTCTTAGTAAACCAAATAGAAAGTCCATGCTGATATCTTCCCATGGGACAATCAACACTGGTAATGGTGCATTTGGTCATGTATTATGACCTCTTCCTTTAGAATGCTGACATATCCTACACTTCTAGATCTACTTATTTACATCCATCACCAATTATTTCTAGTAATAGTTTTCCTCGACCAATGCCTTGGTCTTGTCAATGCCAAGGTGTTCTCCTAATCCACCATTGTGCAATTCCTTGATCAGATTCTGCCTCACTGATCCTATAGGGATGCATAACTGATGTCCCTTGAATACATATCCTTATTGGATGAAGTAATTCAAGTATGGAGCCCTGCCACCACTCCACGGTTCCTTCGAAAGCTACCAAGCATTGACAAAATCCTTGTCATCTTCATAGTCAACCTTTATTGACTCTAAACCTGTCAACTTTATAGTAGTCATCCCCAACAATAAGATTCTTTGAATTAATGTGTTGGATACCTTATTAGTATTCCCATACTTGTGCTTCAACAAAAGGTATAAATTTGCAAGAATGTGAACCACTTCATATGCCTCTAGTTAAACTTCGTCTGGGTATTCAGGTACCTTAGATATTGGTGGTCGATAAATGACAAAAATTCCTTGGGCAGAAGATAATGTCTCCACTTCTTTAATGTATGAACAATGGCACAAAACTCATGGTCATATATTGAGTACTTATTTTTGGCATCATCTAGTTTCTCATTGAAGAATGCAATTGGTCGGTCCGCCTGGCTAAAAAATTCCTTAATTGCTAACCTGCTTGTGTTGTAGTCGACTTGAAATATTTTGTTGAAATCAGGGAGAGCTAAAATTACGCTTTCTATCACCTTATGCTTCCACTTCTGAAATGCTTGTCATGAAACTTCCATCCACTTGAACTGAACCTTTTTTATGCACGTCGTCAAAGGTGCACATAGTCGACTAAAATCCCCGATGAAATTCCAATTAAAACTGGAAAGACCATGGAAACTTCTTACCTCGATGGAACTCATGAGCTCTGCCCACTCTAGAATTAATCTAATGTTTTATAGGTCCATCTTCAACCCTTGTTTGTATATTACAAATCCTAGGTATACTAACACCTTCTGCATGAAGTAACACTTCTGGAGGTTCACTAACAACTTCTCTTGGATCAACCTCTACATGATTCATCGAATGCGCAACAAGTTCTCTTATCTTGTCTTACTGAAAATCAATATGTTTTCGAGATACACAATGGAAATTTTTTCCAAAAAGGGTTTCAACACTTTGTTCATCAATATTATGAACATTCTTGATGCAATATTAAGCCCAAACAACATAACCATCCATTCATACAATCCCTCCCTCATCTTGAAGGTGCTCTTCCATTCATCACCATCCCTAATATGGAGATGGTGGTGTCCACTCTTTAGGTTGATATTGGTGAAGTATGTTTCTCCACTCAAATAGTCGATAAAATTGTCCATCCTCAACAATGGGAACCTATACTTGATATTAATCCTATTGATATCCCTTGAGTCCATACACATATTCCATTCTCCTCCTTTCTTGGGTGCTATTACAGCTAGTACTGAACACAAACTTAGTATTTCTCTTATCAATCCTCTATCAAACAGATCCAAGACTTGTCGGTTCAACTCAACATTTTTTTCCAACATTATCCTATGTGGATTCTTGTTTGGAAGAATAACCTTTCCAATCAAGTATATTTGGTGGGTTATACTCCTTATTGAAGGTAACCAAGTCTACATATCATCAACCATTATGCTTTTAAATTCTAACAACATTTCTCTAACTTCTATCGGGATGTATTAATCAATATTTCAGCACTTAGGCCTTTGGGAGTGGATGTGAAGCATTATTGTTGCTTCTTTTCCTCCTTCAGAAACTCTTTAGAGGAACACACTAGCACTTACTTTTCCTAGTAACAACTCTCCTTTCCTTGGCTTCCCTACTCTTTGGACAAGGGAATTAGTAAAAATATCTTGTCATATTTCTCCACTAGAACATTGTTCTTATGACTATCATATACCAAGGTTTCATTCGTATTTCCATGGTCGACCCAACAACAGGTGACATGCATCCATTGGAATCACATCGCATAACACACTATTGTGTAACCCACCAATCTTGAGATTGATCAGCCATTGTCATTTCATTGTGATATGGTGACCTTTCTATCACCACAACACCCTATAAGCACTTTGGTGAGGTCATCACATCAACCCCAACTTATCAATTACCTCCATTGAGGCTATATTATTTGTGCTTCCTCCATCGACAATGGTCATACAACATCTTTCCCAAATATTTACCTGTATCTGAAAAATGGAATTTATTTGCATCGGTTCCCATTCCTCCTATCATGTTGAATGTAACAAGGTTCTTTGGGACGTTAGGTTTATATATCCTTCCAACATTACTTCATTTGAAATTCCATTCACAGTTGGACTGATCTTGTTTTCTACGCCCTAACCTTTGGTCTCTTGTCAACTTGTGGTATGTAGATTTTCTAGGAACTCATACACCTTATGTCCCGAATCTTGGCATTTATAGCAAATAACTTTGAGTTGGTTTATGTGTCTTCCTCCAAAATTTCCTCTGCGACCATAATTTCCTTGACCTCTAGAGTTCTCACCTCCCTGTCGGTATTCCAATGCACTTTATTTGGTTATGCTATCTTCTCATCGCTCTTCATGACCTTCCTCTTTCCTCACCCCACTAGTATGACCCCTGTTTGTGACAAAATTACGAATTCAAACAACCGACTTTCATTTTCTTGTCAAAGTCTTTTTGGAGAACTTCTCCTTATATTTCAGGGGTAGATGATAGGTTTCTCGTACTGTCCCGAACCTCGACAAAATCAACTCATATTGAAAAGAACATTTTCCTTTGTCAGTGCAACCTTCTCCTTCATTTCACCTTCTTTGGCCAAAATTCCTACTTCCACCTATTTAACAGGGAATAACTTCAGAGTTTCTAAACATTGATCAAATTCTTTCTTCAATTCCCTTTGTAAGTGTGGAAATAGTTCCGTGAAGCAAATGCCTTCTTCTTGTAATGGTTCGAGACTATTTTCTATCTTTTGTTGTTCATCCTGAAACATGCTTACTTCTTGTTGTTGTTTCCTATATTATTCCAATTTGTTCATATTTTCAATAGTTGGCAGACTATCTATGTTGCTACACATATTTTGTTATAATTCTTTCACAACCCATATCCTTTGATCTACTTCCTTCAACTACTCGTCTACAACCAAGTTTCCCCATAACTGAGCACTTTCTTCATGCATCTATGTACACTTTAAATCCAAGGTCCTAATATTTCCTATTGCAATATTAATTATTTCTAATATATTTTCATTTTCTACTCTAACCTTTAGAGGTGTCCCTATCTGTTTCCTTACTAAAAGCTCCTCAATTTTAGCACGTAGACTTTTAATACTCTCACTAATATTCAACACCTTTTGTTCTGGAGGAGTATTAATATCTATCTGAATTTTAGGAAGCACGGTGTACACTTCTTCAATGGATTTTTGTAGTTTTGAGCTCTTCTACTATATTAATTCCACTTCCTTTTCTCAGGTTGTCACTTTTTATGTCTGCTTCCTCTTCCTTCTTTTTCAATTCTGACGTCTTTTGCACAATCTTCTCTTTCTTTGTTTTCATATTTAAACATTCCTCATGTAGTGCATCCTTTTCTTGTTGGATTTTATACCAATATACAGCGATGAATTCATGTCGCCACCTAATCTCTTGTGCAATGGATGTATGCAATACATGTATCTCATCCATTGGTAAGTGAGGCAATATCATTTCCATGTGACTTATTGATTCTTGCATTTCTTGAGTGCGAAGAACTAGAGTTGCTCCTGAAATATTGAAAATTTGTGAAGACTCGGTTGTAGAATTCATGTAAGCATAAGAATGTGTCTATGTACTATGCAAGTTCAAATTTGAGTGTGTTCTTACACTACTCTGTCCTTCTTCATGTTTGGACATCTGTATTAGCTGCTTCATGGCCATAAATTGTTTTTCAAGGTTTAGAAGGATTTCTTCTTACTTTGTAGCAAGATATTCCATTTCCTCCTTTGTAGACATTATCTCCATAGCTTCCTTTGAGAAATTTCTAATTTCCTAATGAATTTTATCCATGTCATCTTCTGTTAGTGTCTACGTGGGAGTAGGTTTGAAATAATTTCTTTTTTTCTTTAATGAATCATCAAGTTTACTCTTTTATGGTCGTTTCTTAGTTTGCGCATATGGTTTTGCAACTTAAATGGGGTTATCTGTACCTTCAAAATCCTTCTCTGTAGTTTATGGAATATCATATTATTTCTTCTATACAACCTCTTCTTCCTCTGTTACCAGGATTTTCCATGTCGGATCCCAAAAAATTATGATCTATACAAGGTCCTCTTTAGAGCAAATGAACATGGTCATTAGCCATTCCTTGTGGGAATCCCTTATGTCATTTATATAAGTGTGGTGCATCCTATATTGAACTGGGTGATTTACCTATATTATTGAACTAAATGCAGCCGTACGTGGTGTGTCTCATTTAAAATAAACCTAATTTATTCACTGTATAGGAAGAAATTAATGTTATTATCTATCAGTCTGCTCTGATTATTAGTAAACCACAAGTTTGCATAACTAACTGCTAAGAACGACTTCCTATTTCTGTCAAAGAAATTACTATCTTTTAGTTCCTTCCATCCTACCAATACAATACATATTAACAACTAAGTATAATGGAAGCATGTACTATTTTATTGTGTTTTTTTGTAGTCATATAGAAACTCGTTTAGTAGGAATGTTGACTAATTCATCTACACTCCCTCCACCCATTTTTCCATGATGTAATGATTTCCACTAAGACTTGATCTCGACGACTCTTCTGAAATATCTTACATGCCATTATAGAGATTTTAAATCTCAAATATTTGTTGTTTATCTGCACAACTGAAAACCCTCTGCTGTCCCCTTGAATTCCATATTTTTCAATCATTTTATTTCCAAGGGATTTATCTTTTCTTCTATTTAGAAGAAGACACATGTCTTCTCCTATGGTAGGAAGTCCTTTGATTAATTCAATCACATTAGCATGAATGTATATGGGATTGTTCATCCATAGGAACACACTAGGTACCCTTGATAGCATCATTTTTGCACACTTTTTTACTTGTGGGAACCTTCCAAAGTGAGGGATTTTTAGCAAGTTCAATATCCTTGATTTAATCAATCAATTTTCCCATGGATGATGTTCCAATACAACTGGTGCGATCGAATTTGAGTTAAACCTATTTTCCATGTAATTACTACTAACTAGATTTGGAATTTTGTTTTCATTTGTAATGTTATGACCCGTAAAGTGAAACTTGTACAATTGGCTGAAGATATTTTCTTCAGCTAGCACTCCTTCTAGAACCTTCTATGCTAGTATGTACGAATCTTCTACATCAACCAACTTGTGATCGGAGATGGAATAGGTTTTCTAGATCAAATGTAGTTTCAAGCTAAATTTACCAGTTTTGATGATGATGCTCCTGGTGTTTGCACAACCTCTTCTTACACATTCATCGATGGATTCTTTGCTCTGTGTTCTCTCTTGTGTTCCATGAATTTCAAGCTTCAAAATATACCCACAACTGTTTACTCTATAGATGATGTTTTTAGTACATTCTTGTGGCCACAGTTGAGACATATATGGCTTATAAATTAGGTTTCACAACTTTCCTTTGTCATTATTTTTTTTCGGTTCTTATGGATTTACTTGGACTTGGTCTAGTGTCGAAAGATGGAATGTTTTGATTTTTCTAGAATTACTCTGATATTGTCCAAGTTCATTCAACCATCACTCACTACTAATTAATGACACTGCATCTTAATAATTTACCACTAGCATCACTACTCCATTAATAATTAATTGACTATCACTACTACCAATTATTACAATCCTTTTTGCGCTCAACCTTGTTTTTGTGACATATTAGGTAGTTTGTGGTTTATCTATGCATTGAAGTACATAGGATTTTTTTTCAAATCCTTCATCACTACTTCTTGTTCCAATGCAAGAGACTTAACTTGGTTTTCAATCATTCTGTCATTCTCTATTAATTGAATAAATCCATCAATTCTTTTTTTTTGAATTGCTGACTTCCTTTTCCAAAGCTTTCTGCACTTTTTTTTTTCTCTTGAGTAGCAGGAACACTACTTTATTTTAAAGGATATAGGGTTGGTTGTGGTCCTCTTAAGTCTTTCATCGTTTCTTATTCCAAAATTTATTGGAGTTTTTAAAGTTTTCACACCATGGGATTTGTCTCCATGTATTTTGTACTTGGAACAAATTTCATTATTGGAGAACTTTGCCATATGCACAAATTTATTACAAGAGAAGCAATGATCATGAAAGGTTTTGTACTTGAGTATATTTTGTTTCTTTGGAAGTGCAGTCTATGTGAAATTGCTTATTGTTTTTTGTGTCTTCCCCTGAGATGTATTTCTAAAGAAACTTCCATGGTTATGGTTTCTTAGTTCATTCTTTCCTTTTAGTATTGATGGTTCTAATTTCCTGTAAATTTCATCCTTGTATCCAAGACTAGATTTGTCAAATAGTGATATTTGTTAGCTAAGAATTTCCTCCAGAATTTATGTACTTTTTTGTACTTGTAATTTTATCTTAATTGTGTTTGCAGCTTAATGACTTCATTTATTTTTCTTTCACTCTCTTGTTCACTTTATTTCAATTGATCCTTTTGATCATTCTTTATTCTTCTATTCTCAATACTTTTCTCTTTTAGAGAGATTGTCTCAAGCTCTCTTGCTTGACAATCCTTTTCTTTCTCATCAAGTTGACTTGCTAAGTTAACAATAGTCTCCTCAGCCTCTAACTTTTCTTTCTAAAGTTCAATCTACTGTAGACTAAAAATATTGTTGGAAACATCAACTTGTCTCTAAGACTTTTACAACTGATATTTCAGGAATTTGTTTTCTTCCTTTGATTTAGTAGGCTATTTTTCTTTCTTTGTTATTCATATTCAAGCTTATTTAAACATTTCCATATCTCTCCTTTTTATGCTATCCTTTCTCAATTTGTGTGTCCACAATTTTGGTTTCTTTTGATTCGGTGATACCCTTCTTTCCTTACTTTTTATTCAAGCTACATATTCCTTAATTGGTGTACATATTTTGATAATTGAGCCTCATGGGTTTCTGTACACTTGACTACAATGGACTTGGTGCTATTTCCACATATAGGTTCCATGTCTTCATGGGAATTGCACACTTCAAAAAGCATTCCTTATTGAGTTCATCGGTTGTGGCCTAGTCCATCGTTTAGGGTTTTGAAATTAAAAAATAAATGCAAGATAATCTAATCTAAATGCAATTCCTAAATAACCTATACTTTCCCAGGAGACAAATTAATAAGAAGTGAGAAGTGTAAAAATGATTTGATACCCACATTTAGAATTCAAGTAGTTGTTTTTAGAAGCAGAGAAACAACCAACATAATGAAATCATTTTCGAGTCCCCTCCCATCAATCTGGTCTGTAGAGGGAACTTGAGTGACTATGCAAGGTGATAAATTTTTCCCCTCGGCCATATTAGGAATTCATTAAAAATATAAATGCTTCTGAAATTGCATGATAAACATACACGATGGAATTAATCTCTACCAATGTACACATAGCATGCAATTACTAGCATTCTCATCACAGGCATAGAAATAAAATCATGCATAGGAATAAAACCATTTTCATGTTATTCACATGAATTTAAATAAACCATTCATGTTGGGTCAACTCATTCAATCTAACAAAATGAACAATCATTCATAACACATAAATTAGACATAAATAGGGACATTAGTAGACACTGATATTTTAATTGACGTTGTACAACCATCTGGCTATGGAAGTGCAATGTTCTACCCAATTGTAGGTCTCTTCCCAACCTATATTATTTCAACACTCAGATACCACCCACAAGCTGGGGATATGTATACACTAAGAAGGAACTACTCAGGCTCACTCACAACCATAGGCATAATCACTCAGGATAAGCCACCACACAATTGAGTTTGTCATACAAATAGGGAGGTAGGGAAATAGAATGTTATACCAGTGAGCTCAACCACAGAGCTGAAAGAATATGATTTGATCTCAGACAACCTTGGGACCACCAATATCTACCACACCCAGCACAAGGAAGGTCTCGTTCTCTACTACATAGTCCCTCAAGTTCCCCTTCCCTCTAGTGCTCTTCGGGGTGGACATAGAAAGGTCCAAGATACTAATCATCTAGATATTATTTCCTTCAATGGGATTATCAATCCATTTAGACCTCCAATATAACTCCCGCTTCAATCCACTCTTGGATTTTTTTCCAAATTATGGCCACATGAATGTCAATCAAAAAATTCCACTTTCAGGCTTCCAAATATGGGTCTTCCCACGGATTTTCAGAATTTTGGAAATATCAATTTCTCCCTGGGGTTTATATCTATGGATTCCCCACTTGATTTTACATCTTCCACAAATTTATTGGTGATTTTTGCACTTCAAAACACAACTTATTTCCAAGTTGTGATTTTTGGTTTTTCCACCTCCGGAAATGCACAACGTTCTTAGAATTCCATTCCGGTTGTTCAACAATGTAATGGGGAAATGGGAAATGAATTCTCATGAGGATAAATGGATTATAGGTCAAGTAAACCATGCCCATACCCAACCATACAAAATTTTGGGTTTTCCCTTTCTCCATCAATGCATGCACTGATTTCTCAGCTACTTTATTACAACAAAATAAATGTTAGCAATAAAATTCGAGGTGGGTTCTCAAGATGCACTTGGAAGTAATGGGTTCAATCTCACAACCCTTCACCTCTCCCTAGTGGATACACACAAACCCCTCATTTTAGTTTCTTCCATAGACAACTCTTGGTATTTTATTTACATTATAAGTATTCACATGATTTTATAATTTCTCATGGCTTACTAGCACATGGTTCACAAACTATAAAATACTTTCCTCTTTAAACACTGAGTATTCACTAGCGGGGCCTTGGGTTTGGGTTCCATGCTAGGAATTCATACAACTCATATACACAATATTTACATATAAATCCAATACACTCTAAGGGTCAAAATGGGGGCATTAAAAGCATAAACATAAGAATATTCCTATGCATTATTTCATCGTGATTTCACTACTTACAAGAAGCAAGAGAACATGACCAACGATGAAATACAAAATAGAAAATTGTAGGAATAATACATTAATGAAATATGAAACAATCTTAATTCATAATCATGCACGAAAGAGCATGAAATAGTTCAAATTATTCATCCACACAATAGCATTATTATCGTACAAAAGTTGATCCAAGGCTTCTCCTCATTAACAATTTTGGCAATAGTATGTCAAATATATTTAACTCAGAAATCCCCATTTCTAATTGAATGATGCTACATTATATAGGTCAAGGCTAGGTGACCCTTGGCCTTCCCTATTCTCTTGAGACTTTTGAATTTCTCTCAATAAATTTATTACAACAACTTATTTAAATTAGCCTTGAGTGACCTTTTGGATCCAAATGATTTGTCTTTTAGTGAGTTTTCTTCATGTAGCAATCTTGACTTGATTGATTCATTACTACAAAGATTTCATCCATTGGTATTAATAATAATATTTCAATATATGCAATTTGATTTAGTGAATCAACCATTTGAGACCACCATATATGTTCCTTATTCTACCTTACCCTCTGTTAATATCTCAATCCTCTCGATCGTGGTATGATGCTGAGTGTCGTAATGCTACTTTTGATTACAACTTGTGAATTTCAGTGTGTTCTGTCACATGAATTGACCTTGAATGGGTGTGATTTCATCAAATGTGAAGTGTTGTCATTTTCGACTGTGACAAGATGTGTTTCTCTTTGTCTTGACCTAAGAAAAATGCATGCTAACGAAAATGACCCTCCTCCGTAGTGAATTTTTTTCTTCTTCATGGAACCATTGATTTCTGCAACTTGTATAGGTAAACTTGACATCAAAGAGTTCCTACAGTCATGCTAGTCACTAATCCATTTGGATAGGTCATTTTGTGTCATTAATTCCTTCCATTTCTTTATGAATTGGGTCAATTTTACCAAAGACACATTGAAGCATATCTATGATGACAGCCTTGCACTCTCCCATCCAAATCTTTGCTTTCCTTCAATAGGAATAAACAACCTTATAAGCTTTAATTATTATTTTATTAAAGTGACAGAAAAATAATTCTAAGTTAAATCAAATTAAAGACAACATGAAGTTACTTAATTAACAACAACTAAAAACTAAAAGATATACAAGATAAAATAAACATCATCATCTAACTTGGATCCTAACTTAAACTATATATCCTACCCTTTTTAAACTTATGTTTTGTTATTTTTCATTTACTTTAAAAGTATAAATAAACTTGTTAAACAAAAAAGAAAAATAAATAAAATAAAGAAACCAATTTTTTATCCTAACTATCCCTCCTAATTTTAACTTACATATCCTAGCCTCAATTTATTAAACTAAGATTGACTCCTTATATCCCCTAGTATCCACATGACCTTTATCACTATTAACAATCCAAATGAAAAGGGAAAGGGGAACATTGGTTCCATGTTGGGCAATTTCATATGTGAAACATGTTATGAGATTGAACATAATAACACCCTACTTCCAGTTTCCATAGTAACCACGGGAGGCCACACAATTTATTTCAATAATTGAAGCGGATATTTCCACAATTAATGAATAGATCAAAGGGATTATTATTGGAAGATCAAATATTTCCTTTAATATCTTTAGTAATATTGTGTTTGACAAAATTCTTCCCCCCACACTCAATTCATTGCACATTTTCTTAGTTACATTGGAAAATTACAAGCTTGTTCACCATAAGCTAAGTTATTCACTGACCTCTACCGAGGTAGATATTAAATCTTCTCTAATAATTGCATAAGATTTTTTTTAGTTGGTTGACTCATTGTGAACAAGTTAATAAAAATTGACGAGAACCCAACATTGTTCTTATTTTTTATAGGCATCACAATCACAAAAATCAACCCCAAATTGTAAAGTGGTGCTACCGGTAGCACCACTTTTTTTAGGGATAAAATTACAACTTTTTGGTTTAACACCAAGCATTGTAGCATGGTGTTCTTGTAGTAAAAACTTTAAAATCGACCCCAAATAAAAAATGGTAAAAAACATTTTTCTTTCTGGAGCCAAAACCAAAACTTGTTTGAAATCGTTTCCTTAACATACAACAAAAGTTTGCAACACAAATTCTAAAATAAACCAACGACTCGAAAAAAGGTGCTATTAATGAAACTCCTTTAATTTTTCATGTTACATTTCCAATCATTTTTAGAATATTTCCTCAAAATATTAAATGTTTTGAAAAAAATATTTGTGAAAAGAATATATAAGAAAAAAAATTTATAACAAAATTTCACCCCAAAAAATAAAACAACTCCAAAACCCAAAACCATTTAAAAAAATATTTTAAACAAGTTTTTGAAAACATTAAAAAAAATCATAAAAGAGTTGCAGAGTAATTTTATCTTTGAAAAAAAGTGGTTGTACTAGTAGCACCACTTTTTGATTCAGGGTTCTTTTGGGGTGTTTTGACAAAAAATATGAGTTTTAATGGTTGGAATTCTTGTTTTGAGTATAAAGTTCTTGCCAAGTTTTATAACTTGTTTGTGATGAATCTCACTTTGTTTTGGTGATTTTTTTAGTTTGCCAAAAAATTTGGGGTTTTTTTCTAATTTTTTAGTGATTTTTTCTAAGTTTGTTAAACAGTTTTGAGGATTTTTCCTGAATTTGATTAACAGTTTAGGGGAGTTTTTCAAAGCTTGCAGGGATTTTTTATGAGTTTGTTGAACAATTTCAGGGTTTTTTTTAATATTGCGGGGATTTTTTTGACCTGGTCAAAAGTTTTAGGGTTTTTTTTTCTAAGTTTTGCAAGGATTTTTGTAAGTTTGTCAGACTCACAAAAGTTGTTTTGGTATTTCCATAGCTCATAATTGAATTCCATGAGTTGTGTTAGATTTGTAATGGTGATATCATCAAAGATGGACATGTTCTCTACTCAAATTATCATTTTCAGCAAACGCCAAAATCTACATGAAAGCACCTACTAATAAAGTTCAAGGTCACATTCGTGCATTTTTCTTCCCATAAATAATCCTGTGAGATTCCCCATTATCCATGTTATATAGGATTTCATTCCATTAGAAGGGTTTGACACCAAACATCATTGTTTAAAATATTTTAATCCTCTAACTAATCCATTTGATCACCCAGTGTATCTCACTCCCATCTGCGTTGAGAAAGAGTCTTAAACTGGGGGAAATTTACGTATGAATGAACTACAAGAATTAATCCTATGGTTCACTAATCCTACCAGCCACAATTTGGATGAAGATTCACTACACGTTAATTTATTCATACAAGGCTTCAGTTCCTAGTAAAACTATATTCATACTGATGTGATGCACACATGAAGTCAATCATCCAATCATGAAGTTCGACAGGGTAGAGAAACTTATCCCAACTTAAATATTTCTATGGAGTTGGGAAAGCAAGGTCACAAGAAAATATTTGGAAGCAATGGGTAAGAATCATTTATGTCATATACCATTAACATTTTGAAAAAAGGGGTATGATTTTTATTTTTTATTTTTTTGTCTTTAATTATTTGTCACAACATTGTCACCATCTCATCTATAGATTTTGCATGACTATTAGTAACCTTTTTCAATGATTAGTTACAACTTGGAAATAATCTTTATATTAAAACTTAATCATCATAGAGACATATGCTTTACTATCATGGAGGCTAAGCCTCACCAAACACAATACAAAGGACTATCATGTCCTTTCCAATCAAGCCAAATTGAGCCATATAAATCTATTAATCTATCCATCATGCCATTACACAATAAGGACAATCATCATGTATTATTTTATATTGAGAACTAGGATCAAGACACTCAAGCATTAATCTCATAATCATAAAACATGCATAGAAAAGATGCTTATATTATGTCTAGGGACAACTTACTTAACCATACACATTCTAATCCTGCATGATCAACATATTAGTCCCCAAAAAAGAATCAATGCCCAATGTACACATTATAAGCATTATAAAAGCATTATAAAAGCATGCTAATGGACACATATTAATCATTATACATCGTCAAGCATAGGAATCACCTTTACATTCATTTGACTTGTTAACACATTAAACCATAACATAAGAACACTTATCTAAATAAAGGAAACTAGAAGTGTGAGATCCACGTACCATCAAGACACTAGAAGTGTGAGAACTAGGATCAAGACACTCAAGCATTAATATCATAATCATAAAACATGCATAGACAAGATGCTTATATTATGTCTAGGGACAACTTACTTAACCATACACATTCCAATCCTGCATGATCAACATATTAGTCCCAAAAACATAATCAATGCCCAATGTACACATTATAAGCATTATAAAAGCATGCTAATGGAGACATATTAATCATTATACATCATCAAGCATAGGAATCACCTTTACATTCATTTGACTTGTTAACACATTAAACCATAACATAAGAAAACTTATCTAAACAAGGGAAACTAGAAGTGTGAGATCCACGTACCACCCAATTATAGGCACTCATCTGACATGTAGTGTAGCGTCCCCAACCCTCCGACTGGCGAAGAGGATTCCACCATGGCATTAACCATCCGGGAAACCAGCCCCATGAACATGTGCATTCATAAAATGCTGAAACAAAATGCATTGAAGTAGAACATACAGATACATACTTATTTATCATACACAATGGAAGCAACATACATTCATACAAGCATTCAACATGTTCATCATATTCATTAACAGTAGTATGATTGCAGAAGTAAAATAGACAAGATTACTTATCTCATAAAGAACTCGATCTGCAACCAGCTATGTCGCTGCAACATTCCTCCCAACCATAGGCTAGCATGCTTCTAAATCTCTCAGCAATTCTACCACCCCCGAGTTGGGCATGATTCCCCAAGGAATAAGGAACAAGCAGGCTTACACATAGCCAAGGATACACAAAACATAGCCAAGCCAACAAAGTTGGGTTTATCAGGCCATCAAGGAGCTGGGAAAGACTAAATGCTAAGCTGGTGAGCCCATTACAGAGCTAGGAACAACTACACTAGAACTATCCTGACTTCTAAGACACCCACACACACCCAACACAAGGAATCGGTCCCTTCTTTGCTATACAGTCCCTCAGGCCCTGAATTCCCTTCCAATGCTATTCAGGGGTTGTGGAGAAGAAAGCCAATCCTCTGGCTCTGTCTGTGTGGTTTCCAAACACACCATGTTTATCAAGCAAACCAAGCCCCCATCCCTGCTCCCAACATAGTCTGAAGACCAACCTTTGCATGCATGCAATCGATTAGCAGTTACAACTTAGATAGGGAAAATGACTCCTGAGTCATTTTCGGCCCTATCGTGGCCAAAACGACTCCCAAGCAACTTACTGCAGTCTCAAAACGTATCAGCAACACAGTTTACAACGTGGGAAAACAACAATCCGTCCTAAACAATGAAGCCACCGAGGGAAAAACTTACACAGACCACATTGTGGAAGAAGATACATACTTCCAACTTGTGCATGAGGGAAATTTCCCTCAAACCTCCAGAATTTGGATGGAAAACATGCTAGATACCACTCTGTAGAAACGTGAATGACATTCGAAATAGCTCCTGCTTCCTGGCTACGTGAATCCAAACCGAGAAAGAAGCTGGTGCATGGAAAACAATTAGACTACCATCCCTGCGTGAGGATGAACAGACTATGGAGAGAATGGCGTAGTAGTGGAGAGAGTGGAGTGTCTGTTGGAGTGATGGCGGTGGTTTTTGCTTGCCATCGTGGGGTCAACCTGCTGGTGGAGTGTGAATGTGGGCAAAGACTGACAGTCCTGCTACACTCCACTCCCAACCATAACTGCCCCAACTAATAACAGAGCTTTTAATGGTGGTGGTTGGATAAGACAAGGAAAGATGGGAAAATCAAAACAGGGTGGTGACACATGGATTTTATCTCATGGCTCAAGGTTTAAAAATTCCCTCCCTTATCCTTGGGAAAATCATGCCCTTTTCATTATGGTTGCAGTGAGCATAGCTAGTTGGGTTCATTTAATTAAATATGTATATGTACATGGTGACAAAACTTAATATGTATGCCGCATGCCCCGATATACCATCGGTGACAATTTCAATCTGAAACATAGCATAACCAATCGATGGTGGGGCCTTGGCCTTTAGTTCCACACCATGATTATTTACAA
>LPNX010009316.1:35671-79782 GCA_001517045.1 Pseudotsuga menziesii | reverse complement strand
ACTCCTAAAATCCTAACACACCTTTTACTCTCTCTCACACACACACACATCCACAAGTCACCCCATCCCACTAAGGACCCCCCCCTCCACTCAATATTTGTCTCTCTCTCTCACACACACACACACACATCCCTATGTCTCCCCTTACCACTAAGGAATCCCTCCATTTTGAACGTTTTATTAAAGCAAAACGGGAGCGCATTTTATTGAAGCAAAACGGGAGCACGTTTTAATGAAGCAAAACAGGAGCACGTTTTATTGAAGCAAAACGGGAGCGCGTTTTAATGAAGCAAAACAGGAGTGCATTTTATTGAAGCAAAATGGGAGCGCGTTTTTGTGTACTATCCTAATTGGCATGCATGTTGGCAGCCTTGGGATTAGGCTTGGCAGGGTCAGGATTGCTTGGGATGATTTCTATTTTATGGATCAAGCGTGATTGACTTCATTCTACCATTGCATCTAAAAGGTCCCTCAACTTCTTGCACACACCCCATAGGATATACTGATAAATCCCTTCAAATCCTCTTTTCTTCATATTTTCTCCTGTGAGTATTTTTATTTTGTAGATAAGCCAAATAAAGATAGTAATATTTGTCAAAAGTTGAGGCTCCTTGTTGGCTTTCTGCCTCTCTTTGTCCTTGGACCCAGGTTCAGTCCCTTTTGCTTAGCACAACAAAGCCCAAGATATCGGCTCAACAAAGCAGATCTCAGCCGGCAGCATCTACAACAGAGATGTCATCCCACTCAAGATATCTTAGTTTTATGGGTAACTTCTAGAACCACGTTTCTGCAGTTTTTGTGGGAGTCTGTTTTAGTACCTTGGCCCTGCACTAGGGTTCCCAATGAATACCGAGAAGGTGGGTTACTTGAATGCATAGTACTTCAATACCAAGCTATGATCCAACCCTTCTTTATGTGACTTAAGTGAACAAACATCATAAGCATATTTCTTAATATAATGCGGCATTCATACATCTATCCATTTGCAACACAATAATCAACTAGTCATTAAACAAAACAAACATGCATATAACTAAACTACTTCAACATTCACATATATACAAAGCATATAACATGGAAACCCATCGGAGAAAAAACCACAAGGTGCTCTTCAATTGGCATGAGGAAATAGATGCACCTTATATCTTTGCACAAAGCTATAGACTCTGTTCAGTATCTTCTTTTCTATCTTTACAGACTTTTCCTCCCTCTCATGCTCTATGATCTTCTCTCCTTCTCTTTCTACTCTACTCCTACAAGCGATCTGGACGCAACCTACATCAACTTAACCTTCTCTACTTGTCTTTGCACTCAGCTACAGAACCACTACTCTGATGCACTCAACGATCTAGAGTCATTAACCAAAACTATTTATCTCAAGTCTAGCTTGAGCATCTTTTCCAAGAGTCTAGAGATTACTCCAAATGATGTATCATCTAATCAGCTAAAATGAGATAACCCATCTACAACTTGGTTTCCTTCTTTTATATCCCCATTACATACACGATATAGATCCCATGCATGCTTGTTGCAGGCTTAATACTATCTCGGTACAGACTCTAACAAACTCATTACAAACTCCTCTTCAGTCGCTATCTCAACGGACTTACTATTTTCATCCAACAGGTTGTCTTTCCTATTCTAGTAACACATAACAAAAGGCACTATTGGCCCAACTTACAAATATGCCTTCACACGTGTGGTTTCCACCAACTCCAGTTGAGCTCGTACCCACGATTGTTAAGGACTCTTGCTTTCTCAGCATTATTCCTTACTGCCATTTTTCAACCGTTACATTGTTTACACGCCTGCTTCTGCAGATATTATGCCATGTCATCTTGTATCTCATCCTGTCCTTTTGGCATGGCTTACTCATCTAGCCCAACTTTCTTGTCCCACGCCTTCTCTTTGTCTTATTCTTCTCTTTCCTTCTTATGTTGTAGCATCCTTCCATTTTTCTTGATGCTCCTTTCTCTATCGTAGCTCCTTCCTCTTCTCCTTTATGCTCCTTTCTCTTACTTAGGAAAAATTATACATAAATTCTTCCCTATCGTACTGAGGACCAACAGTCCCCCAACACTCACCTGTGGCTCGTCCTGATCCATGTGAACTATTCCTCCATGGACTGACTTACAGTGAATTTGATCTGAAAATCCTCCACGATTTTCAGCAACTTCTATGTCTCTGTACTTCTTCTTCTTATGCTTTCTACATGTACTCCACCAGGTTGGAACTGACATGTTCCGCCATGACTCTTTCCATATATTCCTCTACCTCACACACATTCTGGTGTATAGGATGAATTACGTTTCTTCTATGTTTGACTGTATTTTCCTTCTATGTTTGACTGTCATGTTCCGTCTTTGTTTGCAACATGCTGTAGTCTTTATACTTCTATTACCACTGTCATCTTCCCTACTTCTTGGATGTTTTTACCGCTCAACGGAGTAGGACACGGGGGATGAGGGACTTATCGGTAACACCGGTGTTCATTGCCAGCTTCCATTTCATCCCAGGTTTTTTTTGCTCCCTTCGGAATCTTCCTCGGCGTTACCTGTGAATGAGTACGCAACATTCGGGTAAGCCTCAGAGTTCGTGGCAGTCGCTTAGTCCAGCATCTAGTCAATGTTTCTCTTTGATACAGTGCTAGTGAGATCTGTCATCCTCAATATGTAGTACCTCCCTCCATCAAGGTATTCCAGTTCAACGCGTCTTTGGAATCGTCATCACCTCCCATATATTCAACAATTTACAATGATGATGGTGATGACATTGGCCTTTGTTTCTCCTTCTCTCAGTCCGAACATCCGTTCAGACTGGAAGTTCCTAGCAATTGATAGTATGCACTGTGGCAATTAATTCCACAGTCTTATCCGGAGGCTTCGGTGGGATGTCCTCTGGTCTTTGAATGCTTTCCATTGCTTCTTTAGTCGCGCTCAGCTCCTTCAATACCTCATTGCTTTTATCGATATCAGAAGGTCTTTGCATTTGCATCTTTACTAAGATGGTTGGTTTTGCTTTTACATGGAGGCCTAAAAATGGCTAAATATCCAAGAGGATCCCAACCTCCAGTGGAATATATCCAACAACATTCCTCTTACTCAGAATAGTCATTACAGTTTCCTTGATATGATCTGCAGGACCATTAGCATTGTAACAGTTACTAGTCATAATTCTCCACAAGTTTTCGGGCACTATGTGTCTTGTAAACTATTTTGGTTGTTGCAGTATAAGGACACAAGCTAGTAATCGGCCACCAGTAGCGGGTTCGTTTCAGCGATCAGTCTGTCAAATCCTCACACGTGCCATCATCAAGTAGCATAATGAAAACACGAACCATCACGTGGGTTCTTAGTCTGACTTCTTATATGGAGGTGACAACTATGCTGCCCCTTTTCGTTGTGACATCATGATAGTAATGGTGGAAGTGACCCCCAACCTCCCTTGATATCTACTTGAATGTCCTTATTGTCTTTGGATTTGATATTTGTCACCTCAACAATCCTTCCTCATAATTGTGCTAACGCGCCATTTTTTTTAGTGCCACACTTCCCTCTTCACGCCTCAAATGAAAGTCACTCTGTTCTCTTCTCCAAGCCGTCGTTGTTATCATCATCAATTTTTTTTGTACGACCTAGTCGTAGTTATCGAAATAAGGATTCAATCAGCTCCCATCGGTGAGACCTCTGACTTCCGTTCCATCTAATTTTTCCAATTTCACTGCTCCTCCATCAGTTATTTCCTTAACCACACAAGAACCTAACCAATATGTCTTCAACTTGCATGGGTTCTTGGCTGTCATACATAAGAACAAGGCATCTGACTGAAAATTGCTTGTTCTTAATGTGTCTATCGTTACATGCCTCCTGCCATTGTTTTTCTACATTTTGATGAAATCCTGCAATGAAGCGTTCTTCTTCCAAATGCATTAACTGAAGTAATATTTCTTCAACATCATAAACATTTGTCATTTTTGTGAGCATTTCCACTCTTAAACTTGATACAATGTATTCCATAGGCATGACAACTTCCTGTCCATATACTAACCTGAATGAAGTCTGGACTGTTAATTTTTTACATGTTTTGTGATATGCCCATTGTACTGCGAAAATTTTCTCGTCCCAATCATCCCTTCTTGTGTTCTAGACTTTTATTAGCGTGTTTTTCATAATTTTGTTAAATTCTTTGACCTCTCCATTTTATTGCGAGTGAGATGGAGTTGTTCTTCTATGTTGTATATGAAATTCATCATTTAAATCCTCAATCAACCATTAGAGGAAATTTCAACTCAAAATGAGCCTTTTAACTCTAATTCAAATTCCATGTCATCATGTGTTAGCCAATGAAATTGATTTAAATTTGAAATACCGTATAAGTATTAAACACTTTTTTAATATAAATTTGGGGATAGGTATCATAAAAAAAACTACTTTTTTTGTTTGTATTTTCGACATATCTCACCGTGTTTTTATTCAAATTTCGACCGGCAGAGCTCGTTGGATGCAGAATTAAATTCTACATCCAACGAGTATCCACTTGGCATACTTTTGACGAACATCATCATCACGTTTTTCCAGGTATATCTTGTTTTTGGGGCAGCGGGGTCCATCAAAAGTATGCCGAGTGGGTACTTGTTGAATGCAGCATTTAATTCTGTGTCCAACGAGCTCTTCCAGTGGAAATTTGAGTAAAAACATGGGGAGATATGTCAAAAATACAAACAAAAATGTAGTTTTTATCTTTTCTTCCTCCAAAATTAATAAATATTATTTTATTATTTTAACTATTATTTTATTAATTCTTTTTAAGAGGCCCATTTTGAGTTGAAATTTCCTCTAATTTGATTAACAAAATGTGTACCTTTATCGCTAATCAATATCTTTGGGCACTCGAACCTTGTTACAATATTTTCAAATAAAAAATTCGTTGTTGTCATAGTACAATCCTTGACAAGCACAAATTCTTCCCATCGAGTTAGGAAATCCACCGTAGTGATAATATACCAAGCTCATGTGTGCTTCCCTGCTAGACTAATAGGTCCCACAATGTCAACAACCCATTTATCGAATGCTTGTAACGTGATTTGTGGAACTAATGGAATTTCATCTCTTCTGGATGGCTTGACTGTTCTTTCGCAGTCGTCACAACTACGATAGTAATCTCGAGCGTCTGCATGCATGGTAAGACACCATAACCTTCCTATAATATCTTGTGCACTATCTCCTTTCCTACATAGTGTCCTCCTTTGATACCAGCATGTGATTCACTTAAAATAAGAGGGCGCTCATTTTAAAAACATAATGTCGAAGTATCTCATATGGGCCCTGTTTATACAAGTGCCAACAATCAATTGGAAATCTGCAACTCGTTTTACTAATTGTTTCTTATGCATTGTTGTGAACTCGGTCAGTGCCAAACTCGTAGTTAGGAACTGTATTATATGTTCATATTGATTATCAAAGGAATTTTATTGCAAAAAGTTATGCATCAGGGAGATTATCTTCCAAACTAGTAGGTTCTTCTCCATTCTCTATTCTGAAGAGGTGGTCTGGTCCCAAGTTTAATCGACTGAGTTTAACAATTATCTCAAAGTCAAATTCTTGAAAGAGAAGAATCCACCAGCAGATCTTCCTCCTCCAACACTGGATTATTGACCAAATATTTGAATGCAGAATGGTCAGTGTACATTTTAAAATGTCCCCCAACAAATAATGTCTGAATTTTTTAAATGCATAGACCATCACAAGTCCTTCTCTCTCTGTTGTGGTGTAATTATTTTATGTATTTTATAACTTCCTGCTAGCAAATGAAAGGGGGTGATCGATCGCTCCCTCTCCTTGTTGCGTTAGTACCATGACAAGTGCAATAGAGGATGCCTCAACATGAACATGGAATTCTTTTTTCCAATATGGAAATACAAGTACCGATGTCGTGGCCATTTTATTTTTGATCTTATCCAGAATCTCCTGACATTCATCTGTCTACTGCAACTTGGTGTCTTTTTTCAACAATTTCTCCAACGAGGAAGTCGCTTGTGCATATCCTTTGATGAACTTTCTCTAATATCCCATATGTCCTAATGTTGCTTTTAACAGTTTAATTGTGGTAGGTGGTGGTAAGTCCAGGATTATGGCGATTTAAGCTAGGTCAACCAAAATCCCATCATAATAGACCACTTGGCCTAACAGAGCTACAAAAGGCACAAAAAAATACACTTTCTCAAATTAAGGGTGATTCGGTACTTACAACATCATTCTAACATCATTCTATGACTTTCTATGTGAACTTTTATAATACCAAATATTGTCCAGTCATCTAAGTAAAATTCAAGAAATTTATGTATAAACTCTTTATTCGCTACAACGACAATTCTAGAAAGGATTGCAAGGGAATTCTTGAGTCCAAAGGGTATTACCATGTATTGGTAGCATCCCCACTCCATTGCAAAGGTAGTCTTGTAGCAATCTTCTTTTGCAATTCTGACCTGGTGGTAGCCTGAGAATCCATCTATAAATGAATGCATTTCTTGTCCTCCAACATTCTCTAATACTTCATCTATAAATGGAGTTGGAAATGGATCATGCAAGAAAGCATCATTTAATTTCCTGATATCAACATAGATCCTGAATTCTCCTGAGTTTTTCTTATCTTGTACTATGATCGGGCTAATCCATTCTTATTCTTCAACTGGGTCTATTACTCCTTCCTATAGAATTCGATCAAGTTTAGCTTTAAATTTCTCTTTGTAGCGTGGGTTTAATCTGTGTGGCCTCTGTTTGACCGACTTTGCATAAAGCCTTAGGGGTATCTTCATTTCACCAAGGTCAACAACTATGCCTTTCATTTTAGAGGACTTTGTGGGGAACATATCTTGAAATCATGTAATAAGTCAGCGATCTTTCCCATGGTCTCTTCATCCTTGTAATATCCAATATTGGAAAACTTTGGGTTTTCCTCGGACCCAATATTTACTTTCTTAATTTTGAGTGGTTTTAGAAACTAGTCAGTAGTTATAGAAGCTCCCTCTATTATGCGTATACCTTCTGACTCAGGTATATTTATCTCAAGTGGGTCATCGTCATCTGGTTCTCCTGTGAGATTATAGCACTTCATCCAGCTATGTGTAGTCATGTTGCATTGATGGAAGTTCGTGTCTGCAACAGGTATTTATTCAAAGGTATTCTCCTGTATGACTTGTAACACAGCATCCACTGTTGGGTGTTTTCTTACAAATTCAAATGCCTTGGTAAAGCTTACAGCTAATTTTTCCCATTCAATGGTTTCTCATCGCAGCTCTTCTGAGGTGTACCAACTTCTTAGTACCATTTCCAAAGTGTGGATGAATCAGAAAACCCATTCTTGTTGTGGATATTATTTCCAAATCCCTCAACAGTGTTGAATATGTTTCCTAGGATATGTTAGTGCTGTGTATTTCTGATCAGGATAACTGATCTCTTCACCAAATCTGATCTCCATTAATCTCCTACATTGTGTCCATTCGGAGATAGATTGTTTATGTGTACCCCACCATCTAGTGGGCATAGCTTTAAGCACAAAGTCCAAAGTGGACAATCGTTGTATTTTGTGACATTTTATTCAAATTATTTCAAAATAGATGCAAGATTAGGTAATCCTTCATATGTAGGTAGCACTCTTTCTTTGCATGTTACCCTTCGAACAACTCTTGTGACTCTTGCACATCTGTGCATGGAGACTTCATGTAGCATGTTCTACCAATTTTCTAGAGCATTTCCCAAGTCAGATCTGGACGAGCTTACACTCTGCCAGCTCAAGTTTTCGTCAGGAATTGGGCCAATATAGCCTTCCTTCAAAGACAAGATGTTGGACAAGTGGTCCATATAATTGTTCTGCCCTCACTATGTACAGGCTCGACATATCAATTTCCTTCAAGTGGATCAATTGGATCAACCACTCTTATTTCATAATCTTCGAAAGATAAAATCATTATCTTGAATTTTATAATAGTTTGTTTGTTTATTTCCAATCAATTCCTAGAAGTACAGGAAATGGGTTTGTTTTGTCGATAATGTCAATAACTTCAAAGTCGTCATATGTTCTTAAGCCTTCAACTTCCACAGGTACTTGGGTTAGTCTACCAATTGGTAGAACCTTCGACTGGTTCGCAATCCTTAGTTGAATAGGAAACTAGTCCAGTCGCATCTTATTCATGCTCTCCCATGTCTATATTGTCAATATATTGGCATCTGAGCCCAAATCTAATATGATATAGTCCATATCATAATTTCCTATCTGTGCAGTCATTCACAGTTCTCGACCTATCTTCAGTTTTCTCCCGATATTATTAACTCTTTTCTTAGGTCGCATGTCTTCTATTGTTTCTTCTATGATTGTTGTTAGTTCTGCGACAACATCTTTATCATGGATCACTTCTACATATGGCTCAAAATTCCCATGAAATTTTTCCATGAATAAGTTAAAATCAAATTTGTCATGGAAAAACAGTTTAAAAATTTGGAAAAAAAATGAAAATGTCCCTGACAATCGTCGCTATAGAGACGCATAGTCCAAAACATTGATATAGCAATGGAATTTCGTCGCTATAGCGATGCATAGTACAAAACGTCGCTATAGTGACAAAAGTTCATCGGTCTAGCTCCAACATAGAGGAGTGGCCTAAATAATATCCTCCTCTTGGGAAATCAAGTTCGTTGTATCTCCCTCCTATGTCTGGGAAAGGAAGATAAAATAGTTTAATAGAAACCTACAAAATTAGGCTATTTTCAAGGAAATGATCCCCAATGAAAAGGAAAATAAAGAGGGAATAACTAGGAGTACTCCAATCTCTAATAAATACCAAGAAAGAGTCCAAGAAAAGATCCATAAATAAATAAATAAAATTTCACAAGTTTTATAATCCCAATAAGCTAAGAAAACTAATTGGATTCTTGAATCCTGGTGCTTGTGGCTTAAGAATGAGGATAGAAACATTAGCCTTTTCATAGAAATTCCAATGCAGGTCGAAACCAGAATGCCATTCCATCATCATTTTCACTCTCGGTATAAAATGTTGATGATTCCCATCAAATTCTTATAGAAGCGCATTCACATTAAATAGGGATACTTTTTGGTATATATCCAGTGGCTTATTCTTAGAAGAGGACAATAAGAGTCTATATAGGAAAATCATAAAACATGAGATTCAACAAGATATTTGGGAGATTGAACCAAATAAAGTACTTGGATTGGATGGATATCATGGATATCAAGGGACCACATGCTGCCACATTCCATCATGATATCAAAGCGTCATCATCATGGGTATCGCGGAACCACATGCTACCAAATGTTATCATGAGAACGTAATAACATCAGCAGGACTATAAAGTAACCGCATGCTACCACATGTCATCATGCAAAAATAACATCATCATCATGGGTACAAAAAAACAACATGCTACCACATGCCATCATAATAATATAACATCATCACATGATTATCAAGGAACCCCATGCTACCACATGCCATCATGAGAGAATAACATCATCATCATAATTATCAAGTATCAACATGCTGCCACATGTGATCATAAGAACATAACATCATCATCATAATTCAGACCTTAATCCATAGTTACCAAGATCGAAACTTGGCTCCGATACCAAATGTAATTCCTACCCAAGTCAACTAAGTTACTAACCATATCCACAAACTCCCAGAATTGATTTTTACATGAGTCAATTCATATATTTTTACCAGAAAAGTATATTTTTACAACAAGAACAACATTTATTTTAACATTCATTTACTTTTAAAAAATAATCAAGCAAAAAGAAATTGAATCAGCTAAAATAATTAGGGGGAATACATACATGTAATGAAGTTGAATTTGAATGATGTTTATTATAGTGGGGTTATCAATCACCAATCATCTCTAGAACTAGCAACAACAACAGGCTGCAACAAATTTTGGGTGACAACTCACCATAAAACCTACCCCTCAGTCCAAGATTGAGATCCCCCAAGCCTTCAATTAGTAAAACTATATTAGAAAAAATATCCTTACCTCCCTCATAATTAGATTGACTATATTAAGGCTCCCCTTTCCTTGCTCCTCTATTCATCACTAGTAGGGAATCCTCACAGCATACTCATGTAGTGGACAAACTTCATGCAAGAATCTAACTAGAAAAAGAAACCAACCTATAGGAATAAGAAGAATACCCTTGGTCGCCCTTCCGCCTCCTTATAAATCCTTGTTTTCCTCATTAAAATAATACAATATATTTGCATGGATGTCTCCACTTGAAATCCATACACTTGACCCCATTTTAGCTAATTTTTATTGTGCATATAATTATTTCACCATTACATGTTTTTTCCATATTATGCTGCACCTATTTCATATGTACATTTTTGTGCACCTATAATTATAATTGATTTTATTAGATGGGGAATTATAATATTTTTATTCATGGAATAATCTCGTAGAAAACCCTTTCAGTACTTCCTCATGATTAATGGATAGTGACCCCGATTACATATCCTAACCCCAAGGGGATCGAAAGGGTAAAACCTTTGACCTCCAAAACATTCAGGGGAGAAATATCATGTCTGTTTCATGATTTCTTGAGATAACATCAGGCCCAATGGGGCATTACAATATAACAACAACAATATTTTAAATCAGCACTACCTACTCAGAAAGGTGAAGCACAGTAATAGAATATTTGAGAGTAATATTAGATTATTCAGGATTTAAAATACATCTCTTGGATTGTGATATCAACAATTGAATGATGATCTAGGCTCAAGACTATGTAGATGATATATTACCCAATCCACATGCATGTCAAGGTGAAATAGGTAGTAGAAACCATGAATTTAAAATAAATGGAAAAACTAAACTTAAGTAGAGGCCAAGATAGAAAACTATAGGATGCTCATATTAAATACAAACTAGGATCATGGATTCATATTCACGTTAAAATTACTGGTTCTAAACTGACAAAAGGTGAGCAAAAAGGGCTACTAAATTTCATGAGCAATTCTTTCGAAGATTTCTAATTAATTTTATTGAAGGTTTAAGCAAAGTCCAACTTCATTAGCCTCCTTTTATCTTGATTTTATTTACTAAAATGGTTGCTTGAACATAATGCAGTTCTTTACTCATTGACATACATTTTGTTACCATCCTCCTATTCTTCTAAGATTAAATGTCATTCATTAACCATGCAAATGAATGATGTCCAATCCCAATTTTTCAACAACACAAATTAACAGTAGGTTGTGGCCTTAAGTTTTTGCGGCACTAACTAATTTCTTCCAATAAACCAAATAAGATTGAGATAATCAATTAAAATAACCTCCCCACTCCTGAAACAAAGATAATCCTCTAACCTTGATGATTCAGGTTTCAAATGTTAATTAAAATCTCTCTTGGGTCGTGTTCTCACCGCTTAATAATCCAATTCCAAACGTGGGAAGGTATCCAAGTTTAATTGGTATTCAAGTTTTAAATGTTAATAAAACTCTCTCTTGGGTTGTTGTCTCACCACTTACTAATCCAATTCCAAACGTGGGGAGGTAGGCAAGTTTAATTGGAGGATTACTAGTATTAATAAGAAATATATGAATTAAATGAAATTTAGCCATTATTTGACATTAATGCCCATAGAGAGACACAAAGTGGGTTAACCATACAACCGCCTTAGCTAAACAACCGACTATTCATCTTTTCAAAAACTTGAAGTTTAGGAGGTTGAGAATATTCACCATTCCACTGGACATCAATCTTCCTATTATCATGGCTCAAATACTCACACTATGGGACTAGAGAGCCTTCATCCAGATATTTCTTATGGACTTCAATGACTTAGATCATTAGCATAGGTTCTACAAGATCATATTTTCCTAGGATACATTGCATATTAATCAATTCTTTTTAAATTTTCTTTTCCTTTTTTACTATCCATGGAAACTCTAGCCACTGCACTGCTTCACTTGGGCTGCTCTATCTGATAACTAGAGGGAAAACCACGGTTTGGGTCCAGCCTCAATGTTGGAGAGGGCACCCAAATGGGAGTAAACTTTCACTATGGTTGTACGAATCCTTTTAAGACCATCGAATTATTCCCCCATGAGAATTCAAACCTACACTTCCATTGGATCATCCATTAATCCCCACCATTGGACCCAAATATTAACCCCCTCACTATACTCAATTATATATAAACATAGATACCCCGCAAGCAGGCGAGGTTGTGGAAACATTGTCCATTGCATTTGAACCAGTTAACTCAAAAATCATTGAGATTAAATCCATAGCTAGAAACTTAAAAATTATATGGAGTTGTATATCATGAACCGAAAGTAAAGAGATCAATCATATTCAAACATCCCTAAGAAAGTTGGTATTGTATTGTAGCGATCTCGTTTCCATGAATGAGGATGATGAGGAGGAGGAGGAGGAGGAGGAGGATGAAGATGATGATGATGATGACAAAGATGGTGATGACAATGATGAATATGATGATGATGATGATGATGATGATGATGATGACGATGATGATGACGATGATGAGTATGAAGATAACGATGATGATGAGGATGAGGATGAGGATGAGGATGAGGAGGATGATTATGATGATGATGAGGATGAGGATGATTATGAATATGGTTATGAGGAGTATGAGTATGATGATGAAGATGGTGATGTTGATGAGGAAGAGGGTGATGACGCTGATGATGAGGATCATGATGAAGATGTTGATGATTATGAAGATGATGAAGATGATGAAGATGATGATGACGATGACGATGAGGAGGAGGAGGAGGAGGAGGAGGATTAAGATGATGATGATGAAGATTATGATGATTATGATGATGATGATGTTGATGATGAAGAGGGTGATGACGCTGATGATGAGGATCATGAAGAAGATGTTGATGATTATGAAGATGATGAATATGACATTGATGATGAGGATGAGGATGTTGATGAGGATGAGGATGAGGATGATGATGAATATGATTATTATGATGATGATGATGGTAATTATTATGATGATTAGTGTGAAAGGTATACATCTGAAATATGAGTTCATAAATCCAATGCGACATAATAATGTCAAATATTGATTCTTTGGTAAAATCCATTATTGTAGATAGAAGAATATATATTATTAACTCAGCACACTATGATTATTAACTACCACATGGGATGATATTATCATTATGAATTTTGCACCTATCAAATTTCTAATTTGAGATGTTTAACCTCTTTTTAGGCTCCATGTTGAGTTGTAGCATCCTTCTTGCATATTAAAAACATATAATTTACTCAATATGATCTCAACATACCCTCAAGATACAAAAATATAGTCAGTAGATCACATATAGTCAATAGAATAGTTTTGAGATATGAGACATTTGCTCATATTTTTTACCCAAAAAATGCCATTGAAGGTCTCAAATGAATTGTATAAGGTTTTTTTTAACATTAATATATTATACAACATTTTGGGGGCATATAAAGATGAATTTTTTGACCTATCACATATCATTTCCACATTTAGTTTATTTTAAAAAGAAATAAAGTTGAAGGCCTAATTTATTCCTTTGGTATTACATGAAGCACCAAGATTTTATTTTTTGTGTGTTAAAGAGTGCACATTGAATAGTCTTCTACATCATTGTTAACATGTGATCGAGCCACCTAAAAGAGTCATTTGGCTACTACACTCCCACACCTTAGGATCTTTTTCCGTAGATGTTACACATATATGGAATATATCTCTATGTGTCTCCAAAACAATCGATAGGATAAATAAGATCATGTGGTAGGAATAGATAAAGAGGTTTAGTGGTTTCAAGTGGTAAACATTAAAAATAATATTTAGTAAACAAATAGGAATGGTTTTATCTCAGATCACATCGATTCACCCAAGAAAGTGAAGCATCTTATGCCAGCGAATGGAGTGGATTCACCTAGCGAATCGAGTGGGGAAAATTCATCTGAAATAGCCAATCCACCCAGCCTACAATGCACAAAATATTCCATATATAATAGTGGGGCAGGAGCTCTACTCAAATATGGCGGGGTATTATCACCATTAATTAAGTATCTGACACACATACAGGGGTAATAGAAGGCACATATTAAAATCCAATCAAGGGGGAGGGGTTATTTCTATGCCCATTTCTTGGCCCAGATGATATCGAGACCACCGGAAAGGAGACTGAGATGTCTTCAGTAAGTTCAAACATCAACCAAAACACTTAATATTTGAAATTGCTTATTTGCAGAGCACATAAAAATTGAAAATTGATTAACTATAGAGAAATGCATTGCGCAGACTATGGACATTTGAAAATGAATTAATTCATTCTCTACATAGAACAATGATATCTTTTTTTCTGAGTGTTTTGGGGTTTTTAAATGCATTGTACAAACTAGGGTTTCGAATTTCATACTTGGATTCATTCAAATTTTATACCTAGTGTATTTGCATCATCTTGAAAGGTCAAGGATTTGTCTCGTGGTTGGCCAAATTTCTGTGAAATATGTCACCTCAAAGATTATTTAGATTCGGTCTATTTATTTGTGCCCTCATGCTACTTGAGCTTGTTATATGTCCCTTTGGCACATGCTACCATGAAACCTAATTTGCGGTAACTTGGATACAGAGGGTTTTGGGTGCTTGAAGAGGGCACACTTGTGTTAAAAAGGTAAAGGGAGGGCGTCAAAAGAATTAAAATCAAAACCCTATGTTGTTATGGTATGTTCCAATTAGATTCTTTTATTTCTCAGGTTTTAGATTTCTGCAGTAAATATAAATTTGTGGATGTCAATTGCACATTGAATTTTAATGATGAGTGCATAATTTGTTTTATGGCTATCTTCATAAGAGAAAACAAATATTTTTCAAAATAAACATGGACTTTAAAGATCAATACCGCAATAGAATATGTTTTCTTTCTGGCTTAAATTTATTCCTTAGATCTAATAGGGGTAGCTTCATTTGATATGGAGTATTCACATTGGGTTGAAAAACAAAACTGAAAAATTTCTGAGCTTGGGAATGCTTTGACAACCCATGTAACCAATAATGAACTCTTACTTGACATATATTTTCTTACCTTCTATCATGCTCTGCTATCTTCCCTTCATGTGTTATATATATATATATATATACTACATGGATCACATCTCTTTCTTGGTTGGAGGTGGTCAGGTCTTCACCAAGGAAAGGACGTTTGTAGGCATGTGGAAAGATGTGGAACTCTTCCACGATTCCTTGTATTATATCATTATGCGTGAAATTGGTCTTATAGACTACTTGAACTTCTTGGTATTATGATTACATGCATTCCACAGTTGTGTTGTAGATCAATTCACGCAATGGAAAAATGTTGGTCATGTGAGGTGCACTTGAGAGGTCCTAGTTGGTTTGTATTACTATTGCCTGCTAACAGGTTGGACCCATTTTCTTTTTTGTTATCACTTAAGAATTGTCTTTTATTTACTGATTACTTCGGATATATACCAAGGATATTGTAGTACAATAGCTTTAGAGTGACATGATAGGGGACATATTAAAAATATTTCATTCTCTATATTAATAAGAAAAGAGATAAGCTTAAGAAAAGAAAAAAAGGACAAGAATTTACATGCAAGAAATTCAAGAGCCAGAAAACACTAGAGTTTTAAGGATAGTTTGTGAAGTGGATGCTTAGCTAATAAAATTAGAAGACATGGGTTCTAAAATTGTAGCACGGGAAAATAAAGACATCAATTGTGAAAATAAAATTGGAGGTGTACATTTTGTATTGATTCATGAGCTATGCATGGAGTGTGGTGCTGGTATAAGATTGTGGAGATTCTAGAGAAAAATGGTCACAAGGTGTCAACAATAAATCTAAAGAGTGCTAGTACAAATCCAGCTACCATTGATTCCATCATGTCATTTGAGGAATATAATGAGCCTTTAATGCACTTCATAGCCAAGCTTCCATAGATAGAAAAGGTGTTCGCATTAATTCTTGTTATAAAATGGTTGAATCCATTTTCATGTTTTCAATTATCATTTATGTAGTTAGAGGAGAATGTTCTTGAACTCCTATCAAGTATCAACAAGTATTATGTATCCCCATCATAATTATTTTCTTTGAACTCCTATTGGATCGAACTAATAAAGTTTGACCAATATTTTTGTTTATATGTTCAATATCCCTTATTATATTTTGAAAATATTGCATCTTACACCAACTCTACAAATTCCATCCAAAACTATGCCACACCTACAATTAAAGATAAAAACATGTGTAAACATGGAAAAAAGGTTCTCACATATAAATATATTCATATTAGTAAAAATTCAATTCCCAATCCCCTGCAAATAAAAAAAATCCAAGATCCAAGATCCTCCTTGAATAGGATCTTAGATAGTTAGGATTAGTTCTCTCTAGGCCTAATGTTATAGTAATACCTCCTATAGGTTACATTACTAGCCCTTTGTCTAAAATACTAGAAGGTAGTTACATAAAAACCACTTTTCTATGGTTAAAACAAAATCATTTTCCACATTGATTACAAGTAAGAACTACTAGGTTTGAGCATGAGTTCCATTATCTAGATGTTTGTACTCCACAACAATTAAATCAATATCATCTGAGATATATTAGCATTACCCCCATAAGGTCATTTGTGTGATATGGGGTCAACACTCTCCCCACAAATCTATTGTGTGATATGGGCTCAACATTTTCTCCCATAGGAAAAGGAGAAGATCGACGCCATAGAAACAAAGGCACATCAGAGAGTATACCAACAACAAGGACTGTCATCCAGCCTAAATCTATCCAAGGAGATTGTCTCCACGACAAAGGAGGCCCACGAAGGAGAATACCGACCCCATAACTAGTTTAATCACAAACCTAATATTTTATTTTTCTCAATGTACATTAAAAAATTGTATTGTTTCCTATATTCAATTGTGTAGGCATATCTAGGTCTATTGAGGAAAAATAAAATTGAGAATTGTTCCACATGAATCCATGAAGAGGTATGAGTGTATATTTTTTCCATGTTAATCCCCTAGTATGTCTTTCCAACTTTCCCTATCCCTCTCACTCTCCCTAGTTTCACCATCAAATTTTCCTTTGAAGCAGCCCTTGGGCTGTCCAATAACTCAGGTATGTTGCTGCTATAACAGCAACCTTTACCCTTCCCCCGAGATGTTGTAGAGGCCTGCTTCTACCCCCTTCCTTCCCTTCAACACTACTTTCTTCAGAATCTTCCTTGAGGTTTTTAATGCCATCATGAATGTTAATATATGATTTATGATTTGATAGTATTGTTGTTCATACTTCGTTCCAAATGGTTAATGGTGCTTGCAAGTAAAGTCTGGAACTAGTGATTGCATAATAATTCTAAGGGACCTATATTATATTTGTTTCATGAGATTGTCTTGTTAGATTGATGATCCTCCATGTTTCTATGGCATTATGTTAGGTTTTATGAGACTTGGTCTATTCTTGATCATTGAACAACTCAAAGAATGCATTGTTAATTGCACTTATATATTTCTCCTATGCACATAATACACTCTCAAATTTGACCAGTATTACCATTCTTGCATGAAATGAAGTTGTGTGATAATGTTGAACTAAACTGAACATCTCATAATATTCCCATTTCATTAATTCCTCAAAATAGTAGTTACCTAAAATATCACACATGTTTCAACTACATGCTTCTTGGTTCAGTAAGTATTGTATAGAAAAATCGATGCTTGTTTTTACTTTGAAATTAAATTCTTAGTCTTAGTTGAAAATATATTTGTAAGAAACATTGTTACTTAGTATTGTTATTATGGATATTGGTCAATATACCAAGATGATGAAGTGTGATGACCTCCTCTCATGTATGGTTAGTTCAAGTTGTTTCTCAACTGTCTGGACACCCCTTGATGATATCAGCAACACTTAACCTTCAGGAGCAGTAGGAGGACCGAAGGATCACTTCATCTAGTTGGGACTTTCCTATATGGTGATGATGAAAACAATTATTGTATGGAACATGTGGATTATATGCCTTGAGAGAGAACACCTTGTTGATTACCTTTGTCCTTGTATTCCTCATTATTCAATTATCCTTTAAGATATTCCCATGTCTGATCTCTTTATGTTTGAAGTCTATGCTAGGGATTCTTGGGTGCTAGGGTTTCATTACATTGTAATTCTTTAGATATTTAGGAAGGATGGGTTTTTGCTTAAACCATGAATTGAACCCTAATTTTGATATGTGTGCCCTAAAGTTAATTCGTTAGGCTTAGAATTGGGATAGACTATTGATTAAACTTGGAAGGTGGAATAAACTTGGACTGTTGGGCTATCCTGAATTATGAGATAAATAGTGGTTAGGTTGTGACTCAACCATGGGATAGAACCATGCTCTGCTTTATGGGTCGTGTACTGTGCTTCTAACTTTTCTGAGCCCAGGTTGGAACCATGAACTGCTTTGTGTGTTGTGAAAGAAAATTGGACTGTGTAACGTTGTTATTTTCCTGTACATTGTTATTATTTAGTTTCATCAATTATAATATTTTTATTGTACATGGAATTTTTCCACATGAATCCATGCAGAGGGATGAGTGTATATATTTTCCATGTTAATGAGTTGTTACAGTTTTAATTACTGGAGAAAAATATGTTGGCAACAAAACTTATGAACAGTTTACATAGTTAAAAGAAACCTAAGATAACCCTAAGATAACAAATAAAAGAAACATAACTAACCCTAAGAATTAGATTCTAAAGGAAATAAAAAGGTTTGAATCCTAGGGAACTAACCCTATCTCTACCATAATTATCCCCCGGTCTATCTTTTCAGATTGCATTATCCCTCTTTTTCTCCCTAATTTCACCCTCGAATTTTGTTTTGAGGTAGCCCTTGGGTTGTCCAGTAACTTGGGTTTGTTGCTGCTATAGTAGAAACTTTTACCCTTCCCCTAAACTATTGTAGCATATTGATTCTAGCCCCTCGATCACCCTACATGATGCTAGTAGCCTCACCCTTCCTTCCCTTCAACACCACATCCTTGGGACTCTTCCCTAAGTTTGTTACAGCCTAAGGATGATCATCCATGTTTTTATGAAATTGTGTTAGGTGTTATGAGACTTGGTAATTTCTTATCATTGAACAATTGACAGAATGCATTGTTTATTATGATTATATATTTCACCTATGCACATAGTACACTCTCTAATTTGACTCCAATAAGGAACTAGTCATTAAAATCCTCGAAAGAGAATATCTTTTGGTGTCTAAGTATTATTTCATAGGTGTCTAAGTGCAACCCTCTTCCTGGACTATTTTTTATAGCCTTTTGATATTTTTCCTTACCTTAAACACTCTCTCTCTCTAGGTATGATCTTGTTCCTTGGTGACTTGTTTCTTGTAAGACAATGTTTGATCCTAAATGTGTATAAGTATCAAGAAGATCTAAACGAGTATCTTTTAATACTAAGTTCTGATTATTTTACTGGTCTTGATTTTTCTTTTGCAATATTTTTATTTTGCATCTAAAGGACCAAATTTAGCAACAGGATCATGGAAGAGTGCTAAAATTGAAATAGATGAAAATTATGTTTAAATTATATTACTACTTCTCATCTAGCAAGATGTTGTAAACTTTACTCATGACTTGTTATTGTTGTGCTATTATGTATTTGGATCACATCATCTAGTTTGGATCTTCTTTTTTATTCCTTTGTACAAAAATGTTGAACTCGACACCTTCACAAAGATTGAGGAAGTTGTGCATAAGTCTAGTGACTAGGGTGTGATTGTTTGTGTTATGTTTGTTGGTGTTTAGGGTTTCAGGGTGCAAACGTTGTCTTTTCTCTTTAGATTTTTTTATGGAAAATATTTATTGAATTTCTTCTGTTGTAAGTCATGCCTCCATGGTCTCCAGGGCTGACACTTTTGAGATTTGCTTTATCCTTTTACGACACTTTTAATGAGGGAGTAATCTTACACACAAGCTATGAATCCATCATGTTCTAATGATGGATTAGATAATAATAATCACCCTCAATATTGTAAGAAGGTTGACCATTATTTTTATCAATTGTGACTATGACATCAATAGAATATCTAATAAGCTTACCCATAGCTATATTTGTCCTTGGAAGTGGGAATTATTATGAGGGAATCTGACTTTTTTTACAAAAAATTATGATATCATCCCATCTCTTTGTTTGTTAATGGGTATTCCTTAGATAAATTATTTCCTATACATTCTCACCTACATTTATTAACCATCATGAGAGATGCAAGTCCTTGAACACCAATTCCAATAGATTTTCCATAAATCCACTCGTGGAAAAGATTGTTAGTCTTCTAATCCTCCAAATAAAGTCATGTTTTTAAACATTTTCTATGAAGCAGGCTTTCAAACCTGGAGTGAGACCATGGAAAACACTTCAATACACAGGTTGATGCTACAATTCCATGGATTCATGAAGAACCCTGCACCTCCCATGAACCATTGACCCTGCATATCTCCCATAAACTGTGGACTCTGCATTAACATTTTTAGCCAATCCTCGAAGGAGCATGTGACTGATGAAATGGAGACCATGAGGAATTGAATCTACCATTCACCTAGGTGTCCAATTTGCATCATGTTAGAATTGTTTTTTATTTTCCCTTAATTTGTTTGGTTGTGAATTGTGGGTCTTGTTCAGTTTAGGAGTTTGGTGTCTGTTCAGTTTGCATGGATTCCCTTCAGCTCCATTTGGTTTTGGAGTTGATCTCTATATGGTTTTGGATTTTATAGTCGATACTTTGTTATTTTTTATGCCCTATTTGGAATTTAGGTTCTTGGCAGAATACTTACCCTCAAACTTCGTACCTAACCTTGCACAAAGATTCAACATTTTCCTCCTCTAGATGCTGAAACTCACCAATCAATTTATTGATGCATTCATGCATAATTCTTTCAGTCAGCATACTTTGCTTATAGAGTTAACCAATAAACCTTATATTTCCTAGAATTCATTGTCATACTGCAACCTTCTTCCCCCATCTTTCTTCTGCTGAAATCTTTTCTTCACCATGCTCTTCGGGTTTATCATCTTTCGTATATTCTCTTTCATCTCTTTCAAATTATTCTTGACATTTGTTCAAAAGAACTCGGTTGAAAACAAGCTTCTCATTATCTTCATAAGATTCTAGAAATCTAGAAGCAAGTTGATCACAGAATTTTGCATACATTTCACAAAAAGTTGGCTCCATCAAGGTTTTGTCAAATATTTAAGATATTACACCATGAAGACATGGTGGAGAGTCAATGCTAACTTCTTTGATATGTTCAAAGAGTTTATCAAAGTTTTGGGGATTTAATTTATTAAGGATATATTTAATTTATCTTTCTTTCAGTTGATCCTCATCAAGATCCTTGCCCATTTTATATTAATTCTCGGATTTACGAATGGTGGGAAAAGAAGGTTTCGGAGGGCTTACAACGTCTTTGGCTAGTTAAGTTGTTTTGCAGGGGATTTTTCTGTTTTTTTGTGAATTTTGATAACTGTAATGGGTGATAGACATTTAAATACCTTGAAAGCATATTTTTGTGGAATAATGCATGTTTTAGCTTCTTCTACACTTTATCCCCAAATCTTGGGATGACATCAATGCTTCATTGAGCGGTCGTATTCTTCATTTTTGAAGTCAGGAGTTCCCCTAAATCATCCTAATCCTTTTCATTGAAGGCGTGATTTTAATAAATCCACATATGCAATTCAATTTCCATCAGCTTTCATTGAAGCATTGTAGGATTCACCATGATAGGTGGAGCATTCCAACCAACGCACCCTTCTTATTGGAGAGTTATCTTACCTCCCGATTAAAAGAGTCTTTTCTATTTGTTTCAAATTTGAAATTAATCATCTTCTTCTTCATCCAATTCCTTTTCTAAATTCCAAGAAAAATTGCTACTTTCATTGTTCCTTGTTTTATGCGTCAGTTGCTTGGACTTTACAATCCCAATTCCTAGGGTCTATATTCCCACAATAAAAACATGTTCTTACCTTTTTAATGCTACTATTGGCTTTGTGTTTTACTGATTTTCTTTTAATTTTTCCAGAGAAAATATGTTCTCTATTTTCATCACTAATTTCATCTCTCGTGAATTATGGGATTGATGATGGTTCCCACATACTAATGGAATATTACTTTGATTGAATACAAAGTAGAAAGAAAGTAAATAGTTTGTTTAATAAAACTACCTTGGTATTGTCTTCTTCTACTTTTATAACTCCTACCTACTATTGTATTAATTCCTTTAATGCATTAACATGTTGAGTTGTAGCTTATCCTTTAATCATTATAAATCCAAAATACCATTTATTGAAAAGAAACTTTACATTGTGAGCCTTTGATCCAAATAATTTATTTAACTGTTCCTAGATTTCCTTTGAGCCTTTAGATAATTCTAGATGGTTAAATTACTAGACCAAAATTTGATTTTTCCTTATCATATTTTTAACTTCCATTCTACCTTTTTTTTAAAGATCACGTATAACTTTGTATTATAAAGAGCTGTAGATAGAATGGTTAGTAATGTAATACAAACTGATTGTTGTATCTAAGCTCAAAAACCAGCAATTCTGCCAGGAAAAATGTGTCCATAAAGAGATAGATATCCTTCGCAGAGGATTTCATAGGACTACTACAAGTATAGGCTTGAAAGAAAACATTTAGAATAAGAACAGTCTTACAAAACAAAATAGTAGAGTTTAACAAAAAGAATGCTTGTTGTGTGTTTCTTTCAATCGCACATTCACGTGTTGAGGTCCTTGATGTTCCAGGTCCATGGATTCAAACTGTTGATGTACAGTTTCTTCCTCTTTTAACTCCTCGGGTGTAGAGCCCAAATACTTTCTAATATTATAGGCAGTTGATTGAGAACCATTGTTGATATTTCATACCATATTCCATAGCATAAAACACTTTCCTTCTATTAATTGAATTTGTTTTTGTTTTTGGCTGTATTATTCTATCCATTATCACCATGTTCAAAGAGCTACATTTGTGTGAATAGTTGTGAACTATATTTTTCATTGAGAAAATTGAAGTTTTATTGTCACCGATGTAGTCCTCATGTCGATGAAGGATCCTTTGAATGTTGTAAATGTCCCTTTGACATTTCCCATGGCACCCAGGGAAATTCATAACCAATCCAAAAATCTAGAGACTGAGGTGGGACTACCACAAGCTAAAGACCCAAAATATTCTCAGATTGTTGGGCCTTAACTGACCAACAAAGACATGAAAGGAACTTACCAAACCAACAAAAAAAAGAACATGCTGCTAGTAACCAAATTTAACACAAATCCGAGGAACTCAAAATTGAACCAGATTTGTCAATAACAAAAATCACATCATGTGGTAGGTTCTTTAAATTGTATGCCATTCGTGTGAATGGTTCTTTAGAGTATTTATGTGAATGGATTAATAGATGGATGAATATAGACAGTAGCTAGTGCTTACAAGCTAAAGTGACTATGCTCTATTTTTTTCTTTAAGTTTTTTCACAAAGTTGAAATGGAATTTATATCTGATGCAGTAAGCATAGAGAGAATAGGATGGATTTTTATAGCTACATACTACAAAAAGCAAGGGACTGTAGCAATGAGTTAGCATACAAAAGAAAATTACCCATTATGCAGGTAAACTTGAAGTGAACAAAAGCTAGGAGAAAATCTCTCTTTGAAATATTTTTTGAATCTCAACAAGAACTCTAATGAATTTATAATTTTATGAACATTAACAAGAATGCCACCAAGGATCAGATGGAACCCAAATTTATCTCTGACAATGAAAGTAAGAATATGATCCAATGGAATAAACTCAGTTATGAATCTTTTCTATTATCTATTATCTCGTGTGTTATTTTGCAGCTCGGTCAAAATCAAATTTAATCATGAGAAAAGGGGCGTATAACTATCTTTGGGTGTTATTTTGGTGTAGCTCAGGTGGTTGAGAGGAAAGTTGTTGTACTCCCCACCTAAGTTCAAATCACACTTTACAACATGGTTTCTCTCTTTGTACTTTGCAACCGTGGTTTCTTGCTTTGTGAGTCAATGCTTACTTTCTCTATGAATGCTTCTAAATATGGGTACTTTGCACTGACAGACTTGACGAATTGTAGAATTTATCTCTAGGTTAGCTGAGGGAACTTTTCATTAATAGATTGAAGGGTTTCTAGGTGTTTTGACGGTTGTTGTGGGTTATGTACATATAGAATCAGTGGGTAATTGTGTGCTGATGTTTTCCTCTCATCAAATTAAGATCAACCAGATTATAGATACATATTTCTATCCTAGGGTCCTAGCAAACTGATAGTTGAGTATAGTATAAATATTACCAATAGGTATGTAACTGGCACTAGTACTATTACCCACTCTACTTCAACTTTATCTGGTACTCATTTTGATTTTTTTGTGGAATGAAACAAACATACTTTTCACTTCCAACTTCCAGAATGATGGTTTGCAGCTCATATGCATTGAATGCGCTCTTTTTCTTTATATTAGAGAGAATGTTGAAACAAAATAAGGTTATTTTAACCCCTCCTACTTGTAGTTTTCACCGTGAATTCCAAACTTCAGTAAATTTTTAATTCCTAAATCCAGTCAAAATGATTCACCACTTTGTAGCAATACTTTATGTCTTGGTGATGGCATCGAGAAATCCCCATAGTATTATTCTATTGCAGCCATTTTCATTCTCTTTTTGTTTTTTACTGTAGTAGATGGTCTATCCAGAACTTTGACTCTACTCGAAACCTGACGGTGGATCATCATTAAATCCCAACTCCCTCACTACATTCCAGGGAAATTAGATAATCTATGTTTCCTAGTAGTGGGGATGACTCCTAGTGTTTAAGCCTCCACAACAAATCACTTGTATACGAAGGGATTCTTATTAGAATTTGAATTCCATTAAGATATTCAAGCAGAGAGTTATGATAATGTTGCAGCAATTGAATGGAGAATGAACATACAAACTAAGCAAAACAAACCACACAGGAAACATACAAGTATTTCTTAGGAATTTACAGTATATTCATCATAATAGTATCCAGTGTACAATGTAGTTTACATAGGTAGAATATGAATGCATGAGTAATGAATTCAAATCCTCCAAGTTGATAAGACTGTATCTACCTGAATCTCTAACTCAAGGTCTCCCAATCAATATCGGAGTCCAAATAGACAACTCCCTGATGACCAATAACTCCAAAAAGTAGTAACAACTAGTTAACTCAGTGCAACTGAGTGTGGAAGGTACGTAAAGCACTCCTCCCCATGAAACCATGCATTATCCATGCATTAGTAGTTCTATCCTAACTAACTATGGTTCTAACTGATCGTAACTGGGGGATAACTAAGACTAACTAGTGCTAACACCAACTGACTGAAGTAGGTTGGTGCCGGGACTCCCAGTGGCTCTTAAAATGTAGTGATTGGTCTAGGAGGCACCCTAACTAATGCATGCACATGTAGTAAGTGGCAATTAACCTCTAGTGGTGTTCACCACACTTCAATGACTGGCACATGTGGACCTATTTTCACTAGTGGACCCATTTAATTCATTTAGGTTCCTAAGTTAGGCTAATTAATCTAATATAAAGTATGAACAATAATCCTAACACCCCCCCTAAATCCTAACTTGGACAACTGTGGGCCCTAGTAACAAGACCATATGTCACCCAATATACAATATAAGAGACATAATACAAATGAGGTAGGAAAACCTCTTGGGAAAAACCCGATCAAGATAGGAACTGAGAATCAATCCTTAATGCCCAAAAGAGACCTGAGAAAGGAAAATATCTTTTCAATAAAAGAACTGATAAAAATATCTACAATATTATCCTCTGTTGGAGAGTAGTGTAGTGTGAGGGTTCTGTCATGCACCAGTTCCCAAACCTAGTGCATATGAAATTCTATGTGCTTTGTCCTCTGCTTCTAAACAGGATCACTGGAGATTTTTATTATACTCTAGTTTTCATAATAAAGATCTACTGTAGGTGAAGTCTAATTCCTGAACTCTGTCAAGATGCCATGGAGCCAAACTAATTGAGTAGCTCCATTCACAGCTCCCTGGTACTCTTCTTCTGCTGAAGAAAGTGAAAGGGATGCTTGTTTATTGCTGGACCAACAAATTGGTCCAGATCCAATCATGAATAGAAAACCCGAGGTGGATTTCCCGTCATTTCCATCTCCTTCCCAGTCTGAATCTGTAAATCCTGTGAGATCCAGTTGTGCTCCAGTAGCATAGTGGATCCCATAATCAATAGTACCTTGCACATAGTGCAAGATCCTCTTTGCTTCCTTCTAGTGCAACTCATGTGGCTTCTAAATATATCTGGCAGCAACACTCGCATCATAGGATATGTCTAGTCTCGAATGAGTGAGATATAAAAGGATTCCAATGAGTTGTCTATAGAGAGTGTTGTGTACCAAAGGTGTGGAACCACCTTCTTCAAGCCTAATTCCTGATAAGAAATGGTAGGGGGCTTCCTTGCAATCCTCCATGTGGAACCTCTTAAGCATATCTGATGAATACTTGGACTATGAGATCATGATTCACGAAGTCTTTTGACTTACTTCGAGACCAATGAACTGTCTTAACAGTTCTAAGTCAATCATAGAAAATGCTTTATTAAGAGAATACTTGATGTTTCTCAATCCAGCAGCATAGCTACTAGTGATGATAAAGTCATCCACATACAATACAACTAGAAGAAAGAACCCCTCCTTCTTCTTCATGTAGACATTGCAATCACATTTGCACCTTTAAAACTTCTAAGAGATGAGGAAAGCATCCATATTGAAGTACCATGCCCTTGGGTCTTGTTTGAGTCCATACAGTGATTTCCTCAGTTTGAAGACTAAGGAAGGATCATCAATAAACCCCTTGGGTTGTTTCATATAGATATCCTCCTCCAAATATTCATGGAGGAAGGCACTCTTCACATCCATGTGGTGTAATTCCCATCTCTTAGAAGCAACAATGGATAATACTGGCATGATAGAGTCCATTCTAGCTACTGGAGCGAATTTCTCATTGTAGTCCAAGCCTTGGACCTGAGAATACCCCTTTTCCACCAACCGAGCCTTGTACTTGGTTCTGGTCCCATCAACAACTATTTTGGTTTTTTATATCCATTTTCACTATACCAGCTTCCTTCCTGGAGGTAAGGAGACAAGTTCCAAGGTCTGGTTGTCATGTAGCAAATCAAACTCCTCATCCATGGCTACCTACCATTTAGGATCATGGAAATCCTCTCTGAAGGATTGATGGTATGACCCAAGCATCATAAAACACCTCTCAACAAGAAGAGGATCTATGTGAGATAGTACTGTACTCTCCTTCTGATATTGGGACCTTGTTCTTCTTTTGTCATCTGGATCCCCAATACCATCTCCAGTTGCTTCTATGAGCTGCTTGGACCATTTAGGCTACTGGAATGAGGTAGATGTTGGATCTAGATCTAGATCCCTCTGAGTTGTAAGCTCAATGTCTGGATCAAACTAGGATGACTCCTCTTCTGAATCTACATCAGAAATGTCAAGATTTAAAACTGAAACTGCAGTAGGAAGTGAAGGATTGTTTATACCTTCATCAGCTTCAAATGGAAGCTTTGATGATGTTGGAACTGAGAATCACATGAAGTGAGAGAAATAGTATGCCTTGGAGGCATGATCAGAAATCCCTTTCGCTATAATCTCCCCGGTTGAGATATTGTTGATCTCTACTGACTCAGGTCCAAACAATACTTGCTTTGGAAAGCTAGTATGGGTCATCTCATCAACAGATAATAGATTAGCTGCAAGTGATGGAACATATAGGACATCTTTGAACACACCATGCTTCACTCTGATGGTTCCCTTCCCTACTGCTGGTATTTGGGAATCATCTCCCATGTGAATAGTGGTCCTTTCTTTGACACTGAGAGAGGAGAAGAGATCCTTGGAGGAAACCATGTGGTTGGAGGCTCCAGAATCAATCAAATAGGTTGTAGACCAAGGTATTCCTTCTTTTAAAGCATGTCATATTTTATGTCCATTATAAGATTGTTTTTCTCTCTGAATTTTATGCTTCTTGAGAAGAGCAGACATTTCATCAATTTCCTTCCTCATACAATGATCTTCAATGTCATACCCTTTTTCACAGTAGCGACATAATGTTTTCCCAAATTTCTTCTTCTTAGAGCCAGAGGCCCTTTAGGAAGCTTGCTGATTTTGTTTAGGCTTTGAATCATCTGCCTTTAACTCCTTCTTCTTTGATTTCCCCTTTTCTTGTGCTTTGGAAGAGTCAATAACCAAAAGAGATTTATCTTTGGAAATTTGGATGACTCCCATTCGAATCAATTTTTCTTATTCTTTGATTAAGGACTCGGAGAATGAATCTAAACAAGGAAGTTTACAATCAGGAAAGCTTTCCCGCTTTGAATGAAACATAAAGACATAGACAGATTACTCAGGACCTAGTTTGCTGAGTATTGAAAGGACATTTTGCTCATCCTTCCACTCTATCCCGCACTATCTACATTGTAGCACTAAAGACTTGAATTTGTAGAAGAATTGCTCAATAGTATCAAAACTTCTGGTATGTAAAGATACCAACTCATTCTCCAGAATGTTTCCCCAAAGCTCATATTGTTTTTTAAAAAATATATCAATCTTCTCCCAGGCTTCTCTAGGAGTCCTCAATCCTTCTAGATGAAAGAGGAGATCTCTAGAAATATAAGTACATAAGTACTTGAATGCTTCATCACAACAGTTTAGGAACTTATTTTTCTCTAGCAACTGATGAGGCTCAGCCTCTCATCCATGTATGATCCTATGGTAGCCATGCTTGCGCAAGGCCAGCTGCATATCAATTCTCCAATCAAGGTAATTGGAAGTTGTAAGCATCCATGGCTTAGGTGTTTGAGAACTCATAATTACTCCAGCAGGGAGACTGCAAATACTTCTTTCAAGCTATGTAGCACCTGTCAATTTCACTGCAAATAACACTAAAACATATGAACTATTAGAATCATGTTTTTCCTCTAGACATGGGCATGTTTTCAGGGTCCCTCACACCCTCTTCGCTGCTCTAAATGAATTTGGAGTTAGAAAATTTTCATAGCGGACTTCTATGGAAACCCAACTGCTTCTGATTTTCAATGAGGAGAAACAAGCATGAAATGTGACTAATAAGGCTCTAATACCATATTAGAATTATAATTCCATTAATATATTCAAGAAGAGAGTTCTGATAATGTTGCAGCAATTGAATGGAGAATGAACATACAAACTAAGCAAAACAAACCACACAAGAAACTGACAAGTATTGCTCAAGAATTTACAGTATATTCATCATAATAATATTTGATGTACAATGTAGTTTACATAGGTAGAATTTGAATTCATGAGTAATGAATTCAAATCCTTCAAGTGGATGAGACTGTATCTAACTAAATATCTAACTCAAGGTCTCCTAATCAATATCGGAGTCCAAATAGACAACTCCTCGATGACCAATAACTCCAACAAGCAGTAACAACTAGTTAACTCGGTGCAACTGAGAGGTAGGTAGGTAAAGCACTCCTCCCCATGCAACCATGCATTATCCATTCATTATCCATGCATTAGTAGCGCTAGCCTAACTGACTATGAAGTAACTGATTGTAACTAGGGCTAACTAAGACTAACTAGTGCTAACACCAATTGACTGAAGTAGGCCAGTGCCAGGACTCCCAATGGCTCCTAAAATGTAGGGATTGGTTTAGGAGGCTCCCTAAATAATGCATGCACATGAATTAAGTGGCAGTTAACCTCTAGTATTGTTTCCCACACTTCAATGACTCATACATGTGGACCTAATTGCACTAGTGGACCCATTTAAATAATTTAGGTTCCTAATTTAGGATAATTAATCTAATAAAAAGTATGAACAAGGGAGGATTAATAATCCTAACAATTCTGTTTGCTTTCCATTTAAGTAAACTCCTCTCTGATTCAAGTAAAACTTATACTTTTCGTGGAAAGATAAATTTGGGTGTATTTTGCTCAAGTAGATTGTAAATCATAACAATAAGGTTAAATTAGTAATTATATCCAAATGAAAAATTCACTTAACCAGTTTAGTTTGAAGCATAATTGCACTCTCATCACATATGTATTGCACAAAGAGGTTAATTGGATGGTAAACAAACTAGGAAACATTTGCAAACTAAAAATAATCTATTAGCCTACCACTCATGGCATATGATAGAGAAATCAAAACATTTGTCTAAAACTTTACTTGTAAAGCCTACCAAGGAGGATAGACGGAGAACATATGATACTAGTGAAGGAAAATAAATGGGGACATGATATTGCATCACTTCATCATTCTTTGGTAGAGAGCATCATGGGTACATATTCCAAGGAATATCATGCCTTTTGTCTACTTCCTTTGACGGACAAATCCAATTGTTTTCCTATATTGATATTAAGTGTAGTAGACTTACTTCAAAGTGTACCAGTATTGAAAAATGACGTGATGAGGTATATTACTCCCTAATTGTGCATATGACTACTTTTTGGTGCCTAATTCAGATTACATGAAAGGTACCTCAATTATAAGATAAGGGCATTAGAAAGGTCCAAGATCTATCTAGGTCTCTAACATAGAATGTTGACCCAGATGATCACCTATACGTAGCAAGGGCATCCTTTAAACATCATTTTTTTAAGTTAACATCTCCACAGCTCTAGCGATGAAAGTTTGTGCAACTCTTCGACGGGCTTTCCATAATAGCGACGGAATTTTCGTTGCTAGTACAGTAAGTTTGTTGAAATATTAAAGGTGTTCCCGTCGCTATAACAATGGCATTTTGTCACTACAAAACTATTGTTTGATGGATGGGACTGCATTATTTTGCATGTGGTGTGTATCTATAGCAACAAAAGCTCATCTCTACAGCGACGACACCTCATTGCTACTGCGACATAGTTTCATGGAAATGACTACATTATTTTGCATGTGGTGTGTATCTACAGTGACGACACCTTGTCACTACAGTGACAGCACCTCGTCACTACTGTGAAGGCACCGCATCGCTACAATGATGACACCACATCGCTACAACGACACGCTTTGATTTTTTAAACAACTTATGTTACATTTCTTGTGTGACGCTATAGAGACGAACTATGGAAAGTGTTGCTAGAGAAACAAAAGTCTTTCCATGAAAAAAAGGGGCCATATTAGTCACTATAACAATGCACAAGTGTTGCAATAGCAACGGTTTTATGTGGGAAAAATGTGCACATGTACTAGTGGATTAGTGCTAAACAACTTTTGAAAAAATATTTAAGATTACTAACCTTTTTCATTGGAGGCTTCCTGATTAGTTTTTCAAATCGTTCGAGCATAAATCCAACTTTTCCATATGTCAATGGTTGATTGGTATCAAAACATTCTTGTCGCACCTTTAAGAATACTTCTTTATCTTGTTGGACATCTAGTGGAGCTTTATTTTGTGCCACAAGTCTCACCTACAGTTATCCTTGCTGTGTATTCTGGTCTGCTCCTATCGCAGCACCTCCTCTTGTGACTAAAAAAATGTGGGGTTGTTTTGGTTTGGAAGAAATAATCTGAAGCTTCAGATTGGGGTTCAGATTTGAATTCTGCACTGGTTTGGGGTTAACGATAGTTCTAGATTTCCATTTTGCAATAAGTTGAGGACACTATTCGACAGTGTGATCAAATGCTTTACAATATGTACAACTTTTCGCAAGACTTTGACAATCTCGGGAAAAATATCGTGGCTTCCCACAATTCTAACATATGATCTGGCTTCCTCAACCAAATCATCCACCTGGTTGTTGTCCTCGATCTCTAAAATTCCCACCCCCCCTTTGCGAAGGTTATTGTTGTTGTTGAGGATATTGATATAGGCTATGATAATACAAAGACAGGATTTTATAGGCAATGATCGTGCAGAGGCAGACTATGATAATGCAAAGACAAGCATATAAAAGCTATGATAATGTAGAGACATGCTATGATAATACAGAGACACGCATATACAATTTATGTCCTCATTATGTGGGGGAAGACTTTCCTTGTCGAATGAAGAACTGAGGACTGAATCATGGTTTATTTAACAAAAAAAATACTTCCTTTCCCACAGAGTGGTAACTAGTAGATTGTCCTTATGCCCTTATTATGTCTGCTTATCTATATGCCAATGAAATTTAAAGGAACTGTAGAAATTATGAAATTAATGTCAGGTCTCAAAGAGTGTAACCAACAAAGGGGAACTTCCAAATTAACCCCTGGTAAATTCAGTTTACGGATGCTAATTGAATAGATTAATCTCTGGAGGATTGTTGAAGAGAAGGCTATAGTTTCTACCAATCCCCTATAGTTTACTCAATATGACAAGAAAGTTGCTAAGGTCATGTTCTTGCCAGAATGAATCACAATCCAAGCCCACCATACTAGCAACATATAACCTACCAAATCCATCACACCAAGATGCATATACTACATGGTGGTGTTATATATGTTGATTCAAATTTCAAGTCCATGTCTATATTCCCATGTAAATTGTTGAAAGGGAATTTTTCAATTGTTTCATTACACCTCATTTCAAATTTTTTAACAAAAATTATACTTACTAAATAGTAATAAATTCCTGTACTTTAACTAATCACACAACCACCAAGTATTTCCATACATTACAAAGAATCTAAACAAAATCCAAAACAATGCAATACAAATAAAATTATCTTTGTTGCTTAAAAATAAATCTATGAGACTTACCTGTAAGGATGATCGTTGGTCATCTACGTGGATAGAGTTCCATTGGCCGATCATGTCTCCAAAGGAAAACAAATCGAGCAGACATGACTCCACAAGGCAGACACGGCTCCACCACAAAGATCTCCACAAACTAGAAATATTTCCACAAACTAAACACCACTACATAGGGAAGATACGATTCCACCACACAGAGCTACATAGACCAGACATAGGTCGACAGACCAACCAAGGCTCCACAAGGAAGATATAGATCCACTATAGCAACTCTTCAACTCCTCCACTACACCACCACACCACCAACGGCACCACCACACCTCTAGACCGAGGAGGAATCTAGGATATGCATGCGGGATCCACAAGGAATACACAAGGAAGACACTTCTCTACCACAGCAAGTCGTCAATGGCTCCACCACACCATCAACAGCTCCACCACACCAAGAGACCGAGTAGGGAACCCGCGAACTGAGAAGTAGACCCAGCAGGGCACCAATAGACTAAGAAGCAGACCAAGGAGGGCACCAACAAACTAAGAAGCAGACCGAGGAGGGCACCAACAGACCGAGCTGGGCACCAACAGACAAAGTAGGGCACCAACAGAACAAGCAACATACCAAGCAGGGCATTAGCAAACCAAGCAGGGCGTCTAAATAGAAAAACAAACAACGTCCAAAATGTCCAAAATGATAAATAGTGTAATTTTGTTAATATATATAAAAGGGTTCTCAATCAAAATTATTTTTGGCCAAAAGCATTTTCGGTCGAAAACATTGTCGGCCGAAAATATTTTTTGTCGAAAACCTAACTAGTGGATGTTATTTTCCCAACCATCAGTGCAGAGCATCCATTACGAGGAATGGCGTTAACTTTAACTTTAAACCAAACAAGTTGTTCAGTCAAAATTTAGTTCTATTTTTTCGACTAAAAACATAAATTAGTTCATCCAAACGGTTATGGAATATGGATTCGAAAAAATCATTTTCACTGAATAGACACTAAGATTCAAGATTTCACCTCGGTGCATTTGTAATACAAACGCAACATCCTAATTTCTAGTGTGCTATAATAAATTTATTATATCAACATGCAGATATGAATATTGTTTCGCTTGGTGGTGCGTTCAATTATGAAATCTCGATCCATTAACATATTGAATGCACCAGAGTGTTGCTTTTAAAGAAACACACCGAATTTAAATATTTTTTACATTTTAAAAGTTATGTAATTTATTTGTATTATATACTCGATAGACTCATTATATAATGACCCAAGTTGTTATTTATATAAAATCCACGAAAAAGTTCAATGAACAACAATTGTTGTTGACATGATGGGAGCACATCCAAAATTGTGAAGAAGGAAAGTTCTTTGTAGTTTCTGTATTATATTAATATGTTTAAATTATTTTTATATTTAAATAATATATATTTGTTGTTGTGTCACATGCAAATCCAATAAATGAGGAATATATATAAGATTATTTGCAATCTAAGTGCATAAGAGGATAAAACCTTCATGGTAAATTTGAAGAAGAATGAATTAGGTGAATAAAAAAGAAGTCAATATTGATATTATTAATCTTAATATTGATTCTGCTATATTTATTTTTCATATCAACATAAAAATAGTTTGATTTCATTAATCATTTTCAGGAAGATTATGAAAATCCCAAAGGATGAATGAGGTGATATCTGAAATTTGCCAATATAGATGTCCAAAAAAGTGTATTGGAAGGAGCTGGTCAAGAAACTAGACATAATTACATCATTGGAGGAGCCATGTCAACAACGAAGTGCTTCACATGCATGAAATCACGGAATTTTTCTATTATGTACATCATATTACTTAATTTAGAATAAAATATTATTTTTCAACTCTTTTGTTGCAAAAAAGAAAAGAAAAACAATGCCATTAAGAACATAAGACAAATTGACAAGGCAAAAAGAGATTGATAGCAAAGTTTGTAAGTTGTTGTGTCATTTCCTTATAACAACTTAATATTGTATATTGGTTGTGTTTGTTATATTTTATTTTATTTTTACACCAACCATCCTCAGATGTCTTGAAACAAGTGTTAACACACAAAGAAGAGTTATCAAAGGAATTGAATGACATTGGGTTAAGTTAGGGTTGTGAGTATACGTTGGTGTATAAAAAAATAATTATGTAATTTGTAAGTATTTATGTTTTTTTACGTCTCCCATTTTATAATTAGTATAACAAAAGAATCATCTATACTAAATCTATGATTTCTTACAGGGCATAAAACTTGCAGGAAACAAAGTATAGAGCAGAGCCAACAGAAGAGTTGTTTAAAGAAGACATGAGATTTGGTTTTGAAACCATCTGTATCATTCAATACTCAATTCTTTATATGCAACATTTCTTTTCAATATGCATTGATGTATATTATCTATTTTATTTTTTAGTATTCCAAACAATGTAGATATACTCATTACACTTTGTTTTTATGTTTGTAGATGGAAGTTGAAGAAGAAAAAAATTGAGGCAATCAAAAAACATTTGGCCAAAAAACCCCCAAGTTATAGAAGTGGCTTGAGCACAAACAATAGTTCCAATGAAGAAAGGTGATCCATATATTTTAGATGGTAATGCAAATTGTTGTATTTATTGAAATATATTTGTTAAAATCAAACATTTTATAGTATAATGTATTGGACATAGTGTCCCAATTGAAACACAATGGATAATGTGCATGTTGACATTTGATCATTATTGTCAACTTTATGTTGCCCCGTTTTGTATGAGAAACATCCTCTCTGTGATATATAATAAAATGAAGTTTTATATTCTGTTGCATCCTCCAATGTCTTGAAATGGTACATCTAAATTGTTACATCACTGATTAAATATATGGATGATCAAATATTACAATAAATATAAATATTTATTATATTACAAATTAATCTAATAATCATATCTCAATGCAATAATAAAAATTCAAATGAAAATTACCATTAAAATATATATATATATATATATATCATTAATAATGGAATTAAAAATATATATAAATATTCCAATGTCATGTCAGCAATCATTATTCACAAAACTGAAACAAAAAAACAACAGTTTGTTTGCTCGATATATTTGCACCGGGGCAGTTAATATAATGGTGCTATGGTGCCTTCTAATAGCGTGTGAGTCGGTGCGCTTATTACGTATCGATGTGATACTATAAAATGGATGTGCCATTAAATTTTAAAAATATTCTATGAGTCAACGTCCCAGTCAATGTTACCGATGCCTTTCACTTCCAATATCTCGCCAGTGGTTTTAATTCATTTATTGCACCAACGTGCTTTTTTTGTTATCGCATCACTATGTTTTACTTATCTTATTGCATGAGCATGTTTATACCATTACCACACCGATGCAGTTTACATTCGTTATTGCATCGATTCTTTTTAACAATTCAAAAGAACCAGTTATACTTTTAATGTAACGCACCAGTGCTTATGTTTCTATATAGCATAAGTGCATATATCGTGATAAATCAAGGGTTCCTGCCAAAAAAAAAATGTGCCTTGGTGCTCTAGGTATTCTAAAGCACTGGTGCATGTTTTGTTTAATCGTCTTAGTGCTTATATTTCATACAGACACTCTAGTGCGTTGTTTTTCAAAGCACTCATGTGTTTCATCCACTAAAGCGCACTGAGAAAAACAAATCCGCAAAAGCCAAAAGGCAGTCGATTTTTTTATAGTTAAAATACATTTTCATAAAAAAAAAACTTTGGTAAAACATCCACTACCATTTACGGAGGTTGTAGCGAATATTTTTTGAGAATTTTGACCAATATTGTAACATTAAAAACCTCTGCTATAACATTTTCTAAAGGGCCTTTTCCTTGTAGCATTAGAATCTCAATCGAGCATCTATAATCGCTATAAATATAAAAATGCAACAAAGTATGGCTAATTTCATTGTTTTTGATGCATAAAATTTTAGTAAAGGTTTAATATAGACATGTTAGAGATGTGTGATTAAGGTTTATAAATAAGAAGGGTCCTATTTGTTTGTGCCTATAGGTCATTGAGTAATTGAAGTTATAGATATTATTGATCATATTTATAAATCTAATTACTCAATGACCCATATTTACAAACGAATATCTAGATGAAGTGGTGGGAGTGGTGGAATTCGAAGAGATCGATGAACCATATGTTGGGCTCTGATCTACCAATGTGAATCAGACCTTAAATTTAAATCAATTCGGGTCAGTAAACTTCGAGGCACATCCAAGTTTTAGGACCTAGAGCTAGACTCGTTTGGATAATTTAATTATTTGTGAATTGAATCTACTGTCAGATGAACAATACTGCAACTTAAAGATAAAAAAAATCCTTTTACAGGGTTAACTTCATTTGTTTCTTTTCAAGTACACAGCATTCTAGTTATGAAAACAGTCCATTGGTGAAAGAACTGAGATAAAAAAAAACAATTAAACAATAAGTTTAACTCTAACATACAGACTACAAGGTTCTGCCTAATCTTCCAACGCTGAGTGAACAATTAACCATTAAATTCTTTTACAAGAAATTGTTCATAATTTATAATTGTTCTTTATCGCTTCACCATCGAATAAATAGCAATATATAGTATACAGAAGTCATGATCTGAACCATCAATGCCTTTAGTATTTAACCAGTAAAAGAACAGAGTTTATCAAATAATGCAAGTGATACACAGCACGATGGAATAGCAGCTTGAACCATTAAACAAGATAATAGAGCTTTTTATGAAATTGATTAAAAACTAGTTGAATTCGTTCTACAATAATGAACTAGATCCTACAAGGATTAACACATACCAATTTCACAATCTAAATCGCCTGCATCAAATCAAATCGCTGCAAACATCTAAATCGCATTCACCGGCAAGTAAAAGAGTGTGTAAACTCAATGATGGGGGCCCTCCAAATCCTTGTTCACACACCAATTGAAGATTTACAGAACTGAAACTCTAAATGTATTCACCATAAATCAATTACACAGCAAAACCACGCAGTTCAGAAGCAAGATGAGTTCTTCCCAAAATCGTGATGATTCTTCATTGTTTTGTGAAGTACTTATACAAATTCGAAATAAAACTGGAAATGCTATAATCCTGTAAACTAATTAATGAGCATAGCCATCGAGATCCTCATCAGAATCGTGAAACTCAACAAAATCAAAACTACCGCTTCTTTTGTGTTGAACGGGAGCATAGGTGGCCGCCTTTGACTGAGCTTGACTTGACATCTGTAAAGGCCACATCACTGATCCGTTGAATGTTCATCCATGCTTGGACACTGAGGATCTTTCCTCTATCTTCTAGTTCCCGCCTAGATGTCCTGCAAATGCTCAACCTTGGAGATAATACGGGAAGTTAGAACATCCCGTAATCTAAAATAAAAATCTTAGTTAAAATACTTAAAAAGTCTCAAAACTCAATTTATTAGAAAGTAATGACATTATACCTCTTAACCAAGGTTCATGGGTGAACTTTAAAGATTTTCTAATCAAAATGAAGGTTTTATGAAGGGAAATGAAAGATATCTAAGTGGCAAAAAGGGGTCAAAACGGTGCCCAACATCTCCCCCAAGGGGAAACTGCTGCATGTCCCCATGCCAAAAATGTTTGACCCTGTTCAAAACCAAAATTTTACTGTTGATCATCTTGCTTCTAGTCTTCTGTCTGTGATGATGCATCTGTTGAAGCCCGAGATGCATAGAGGACCTTCAGTCTCTCATACTTAGCCTTATAAACCTTTCTTTGCTTATACCATCTGTATGCTTGTTTAGTGATGCGTGTCCTCTGAACCTTCAGCTTCCTGTTGACTTCTTTTAGCTTCTCATTCTTTTGCTCAAGTTCCTCTATTTCAAGCTTCAATCTTTTAATCTCTTTATTTCTTTTAGAAGATTTCTTTTTCTTCATTTTTATTGGAAGTTGCTCAGAATTTGCATCCATCCCCAATTCTCCATGCTCTTGTGCTGAATATTCTTTTTCCTCTTCCATAGCTTGCTGTTCTGAGAAAAGAGAACTTGAACCTTTGGGTAATTTTTGTCCAAAATGCTTTTCTTTTTCCTTCTCTTGCTGGTCTAAGAAAAGGTTGATTCTTTTTTCCTGCTTGATCACCTCATCAAGGTCTTGGATATACTGTGCTAATTCAGCTGTTGGGTCTTCTTCTTGACTCCCCAAGGCTTTCATATGTTCCTCATCTTCTAATGCTGATTGGATTTGAGATTGCTTATACTTTCTTGGCTTTCTCTGGTAGGTGGTGAAGATTTGATCTTGTTTTTGATACTGTTTTTCTTTCTTCTTCACACTTCTAGTTTGTATCCTTCTCTGAGGCTGTTTTGAACTTGCTGCCTCAGAGTTGTCCTCATCATCAGTAATCAGCAACACTTCTTTCTTTTTCTTCTTCCCCTTTGGCGGTTTTGAGCTTGTTTCCTCAGGGTATGTTATCATCAGCAATTCATCTTCCTTTGAGCCTTCTTCAAGCAATTCTTCCTGCTCTTCAAACTGATTGTGAACTAGAAATCCTGACCATGTCAAATTCTGTCTTTGTAACTCATGCTGGATGATGATTTTAATAAGTCCACAGTGAAACAGGCTTGTCATCTTGTCTTTTGGATGCCTTTGGACATCTTTGGCCATCTTAGTCAAACTATGTAGCAAGAAATAAGGCATATTGATCTCAGATTCACCTTTTAAATGTTGCAGCAGCTTGATGTGATAAAGGTAAACAATGCTAAATATGCCTTCACAAGTAATAAATTTTTTAATAATGTAAAACATTTCATCCCAGGGATGAACTAGCCAGCTTCTTGGTATCCCTTTTTTCCAATTGACTGACCCTGCTCTTGACCTACACAAAAATGGCATCCATGCTTTCTCTTTAAACTGTTTAGTCTTGAAAAACCTTTCTCCTTGCAGTGGCAGACCAGTAACTTGAGCTAGGATGTCTTCTGACAGTCTAAAATGCAAGTTCCCCACTCTAACTCTTTCTTCGTCAAAGGCTTAAGCAAAAGCTAAACTAGCCTGCTCATTATGCCCATTAAATTTTCCAAAGAAATTTACCCACTGCTTATTTTCAAATATCTCAAGACAACTCTCATGAATATCATTGGGATTAAATGTTGTTGGTTCCAATCTAGATGACATTTTGGATTTAAAAGGAAAACAGGAACCTTTCAACTTTTAACTCTGTCTTTGTATTACTATCTCCTCAACAATACTCTGTAATTGGTGAAATTTCTGTTGGTCTGAGCAGAGTATTCAACAAGAAAAGGATTTAAATCTTACCTCTTCTCTAGTGCAACCATTTTTACTTCCTCCTGCTCGATTTCCACAGTGATTGGTATATTCATAGCTTCCCTCTCGCTGACTGTCTTTCTTCCTGCGTGATCTCTTCAGCAAATGGTGTATCCACACTTCCTGTAACTCACGGCCCCTTCTCACTGTCAAATATCTTCACACAGCAGTCGATTTTGCAAAAGCAACAATTGGACTCGGCCTCAAAGAAAATGACCAAGTCGTGGTCTCATATTTTATCAATATATAATGCAGAAATCAATCTTATTTATATGCTGTCGTGGGGCATCATTCCACATTTTTCTTCCATCATTTCATGATATGCCATTTTCCATCTGATCATTTACTTAGGAAAATAAAAGTAAGTTTTTGATTTATAAAACATTTTAATCTCTTTTATATGCCCAACGTTTAATGCACAAGTTGCAATATACACTTCAGTTCTTTGCATACCCAATGTTTTTAATAAACAGGCTGTAACAAAAGGATTTTTTTTCTCTTTAAAATAAACCTTTCTCCTTTATAAAAACTGTGCTGAAGATATATATGACCTTGTTTTTTTTTTGTTTTTTTTTTTAATTCTATATATTACCTAATGCATGATGCACTAAATATATATAAAAGAATCTTTTGGAATTCCTTTATGTCAAAATATTTCACTTTTTGCTAAGAAGGAGAACCTGTTTGTCTTTAAACCAAGAAGAAAACTCTGCCTGTAAAATGCAGTATGTATCCTGTAGAGTACAGTATGTATCCTGTAGAATGCAGCATAGACTTTGGCCATTTACAATTTTCCTTGGGTTTGATCCTGACAACCATCTTGACCTCTAGGGTAGAAAATCAAGTGCTGGCAGAGACTAATGGAAGGTAAGTGAAGTACTGGCAGAGACTTATCAGAATAATGAAAAAATAGGCAGTCAAGCTTTACAATAATTGGTAATATGTCATCACTTAATAACAAAGAATTCTGAAACTTTTTAAAACATAAAACTATAAATCCTTACAGACTTTGCTTGATATCACTGTGTGATGAGCTTGCTGCCTGACAAAGTTGGTTTGTATTCTGATTGTCCTTCTGATGTCTTTTATCTGCTGCTATCTCAAATTCCTTCAGCTTCACTGAAAGTCAGGTCCTTCTGTAGATCTCTTCTGCCTTGCTAGAAGTCAGGTCCCTCTGCATTTAAAAATCTCTTGTATTGCTGGTAATTAGGTCCCTCTGCATGAAAAATCACAATCGTCTGCATATGGTAAAGACTTGGAGGGTTCTAAATGCTTATCCCCCTCACAGGCCTACCTTTTGACTTGTCCTCAAGTCAAACAAGATCTTCATTATTTGGAAAACAAAACTATGTAAAAGAACAGGAAATTTGAAAAAAAAAAATTGTGAATTTTCAATGGCCAGGTAAACCTGGTTTTCCACAGAAAATTCAAGTTTATATTGTGCCAGTAAACTGGTTTTCACAACTAAACTTCCTTTTTTCTTATTTATATATTTTTTATTGTTTTGTTTTTTTTATTTTGTTTTACTTTTTCTCTTTTTTTTTTTATTTGCTTGCTGTATCAGAGCAACTTAGGAGCAGGTGAAGGAGAAACACTGATGTGTCTATCCAGCACTTGCATTTCCTTGTGCTGTGAAATTTGTTGAATGAAATCTACCTTGTTGATAGGTTTGTTGTACAGCTTGAGCCGGTGGCCATTGACCACAAATGTATGTGCTTCATCATCTATGGTTTTAAGTTTGACTGAACCATTGTCATAGACATCAACAATCTCATATGGACCAAGCCAGTGAGTAGTGAATTTGGCTTTGAAATCTTTAAACTTTGAGTCAAATAATAATGCCCAGTCACCGATGTGAAATTGCTTCTTTTTGATAAATTTATCATGCCATTGAGCTCTCTGCTGTTGGATCAGAATATTGTGTTCTATGGTAGCCTTTCTTATCTCATCTAGCTGGTTCAACTGAAGTATTCTTTCTTGCTGAGCCTCAGAAAGATCCATGCCTAAATATGCTGCTAACTTGAAGGTATGAATTTGAAACTCTATAGGGAGGAGGACTTGCTTACCGTAGACAATCTGGTAAGGATAAAAATCAGTACTATTTTTCCAAGTGATCCGGTATGCCCATAAAGATTCAGTAAGATTTGCTGACCAATCCTTCCTATGCATCTGAACAGTTTTGGTGATGATGCCTTCTAGGGTTTTATTTGTAGATTCCACTTGTCCATTTGCCTGTGGATGGTAAGGGGTGGACTTTCTATGCTTGATCTTGTATTTTTATGCTATCTCCTGCACTAGTTTGGAAGTAAACTAGGCACCTTGATCAGTTACAATTTCCCTAGGTACCCCAAATCGGACAAAGATCTCCTCAAAAAGAAAGTTTACCACAGTCTGCTCCGTGGCTCTCGGTAAAGGCTTGGCCTCTACCCACTTAGTAACATAGTCTGTACAGACCAAAATATACTTCTTCCCTTGTGATGGTGGATTAATTGGACCAATGAAGTCAAGGGCCCACGTTTCAAATGGTTCAATGAGGATTTGGGGATGGAGTGGCATTTCATCAGATCGGACTGGCCGTCCCATCCGTTGACAAGTATCACAACTTCTAACATACCTCTTAGCATCTTTGAAAATAGTAGGCCAATAATACCCCAGATTGAGTATCTTGTATGCTGTCCTTTTATCTGCAAAATGACCACCACACGGTTCGTCATGACATGCCTTTAAAATATCTAAGATTTCATCCTGTTGTACACATCTTCTTATAATTAGGTCATATCCTGTGTAAAAGAGGTCACCATTAACCCATATATGCCTAGCACTTTGTTTAATTGTCTTTTTCTTTTCTTTAGATGTCAGAGATGGTGGTAATTGTCCTGATGATAAGTAATTAGCAATGTCAGCATACCAAGGAGTGATAACAGAAATTGCAAACAGGTGATCATCAAGAAAACTATCAGAAATAGGAACAATCTCACTAGTATTGTGTAAACAAGACAGGAAGTCTGCTACTTGATTTTCTCGTCCCGGTCGATCTAGAACAGTGATGTTGAATTTCTGCATTAGTAACAACCATCTAGTAATCGGACCATTAGTGATAGACTTGTTCATTAAATATCGTAAGGCTGAATGATCTGTATGGACAAAAATTTCATAACCAGTTATGTAATGACGGAACTTATTTACAGCATGAACCACCGCCAACATTTCCTTTTCAGTGACTGTATAGTTTAACTTTGCATGGGTCAGATTTTTACTTATAAAATAGATTGCATAAGTCAAAGTATGTTCTTTCTGGCCCAATGAGGCCCCTATTGCAGTAGCAGAGGCATCAGTAGAAATATGAAAAGGTAATGCCCAATTTGGTCCCCTTAAAATGGGTGCAGTGGAGAGCTTCTCCTTAAGTGTCTGAAATGCAGATTGACAATCAGTATCCCAATTAAAATTCACATCTTTGGAAAGCAATTTAAACAATGGCAGAGCTATCTTACTGAAATTTGCAATAAATCTACGATAATATCCTGCATACCCTAAAAAGATTCTTACATCTGTTTGAGTTGTTGGTTTAGATAAATTGTCAATAATTTGAATTTTATCAGGATCTACTTTTATACCAGATGTAGAAATGTGATGTCCTAAAACTATCCCTTCAGTCATCATCACAAAACATTTTTCATTACTGAGGGAAAGATTTGAGTCAACACACCTTTTTAAAATTTTCTCCAGGTTTGCCAAGGAATCCTCAAATGTACTTCCATACACAGTAAAATCATCCATGTAAATTTCGACACACTCATGAATTAGGTCTACAAAGATGGCCAAGACTGCCCTCTGAAAGGTAGCTAGGGCATTACATAAGCCAAAAGGTAAAACCTTGTAGGCATAGGTGCCCCAGGGACATGTAAAGGTGGTTTTGTCCTAGTCTTCTGTT
>LPNX010009316.1:14568-34790 GCA_001517045.1 Pseudotsuga menziesii | reverse complement strand
TTTCTCATTTTCTGTTTGTTCTTCTAAAATAACAGGAGATTCTTTTTGTAAGGTTTTCCCAGATCTTAAATTGATATTTTGCAGTGGAAGAACTGAATAAGGAAGTGCCATTCCATCATCAACATTATACATAGGTCTGTCTGTTTTATTGTTTGGATTTGGAATTGGCTGAGCTGGTAGTTGGGTAGGCCGAGGTGGAGGTTGATTGGATGGCAATTGAAGCTGTTGAGGTGGTGGACCTAATTGAGGAGCCATATTAGGTTGTTGGAAAGATGGGACTTGGTAAGATGGGGCTTAATAAGAAGGAGCTTGGAATTGATGCTGCTGGTATTGGGGATAGGCTGAAGGTTGTTGATAAGGCTGCAAATAAGCTTGTTGGTATGTCTGGTTACCATGGGCATAACCTCTCCAATTCGGAGTAGATTGGGCTTATGGAGGAGACCAAGTTTGCCAAGGCATGGGTGCACTACATGAATTTTGAATAGGAGTTTGATAATTTGTATGAAACTGCTGCATAGGGTCTTGAGACATACCTGAATATCATGGCTGCCAAGGTCTTCGTTGTCCCATAAAGTAGAGAGACTCCATGCTTTGATTCTCCTCCATTCAAGCTACCTACAACTCTTTCAATCTAGGGTAGTCATCAGTTTTATGATTAAAAGTACATAAGCCACAAATTTCAACAGCATTTAAAGGACATTCTTTAAGTGGATGTTTCTTTCTACACTTAGGACAAAAGATAGACAAGGCTTGATCTTGTTGGTCCTGTTATTCTTGTCTCTTCTTAGTTTTTTCTACTTCGACCTGTGTACCTAATGTGCTCAATAAATCAGTCTTAAAATATTCTAGCAGATTTCCAAGTTCAGCCCTAGAAATACCACTGTTTGTAGACTTGTTTACTTTGGTAATGATGTCCCTTTTTCCAGTTCTAGCCTTCCCTCTCGAATATTTCTGACATAAATCCTGTATCTCATCAAAAGGAAGGTAAGAAATGTCACCTTTGCCCATAACATTCAAAATATCTAAATGCTCTTCTTTTATTCCTTTCAGAAATATTGTTCTAATCATCTCTTGTGTTAAAGAATTGTATTTAGATTTCTGTAGGTTATATGAAAATCTTTCCAAATACTCCTCCAAGCTCTCATCCTCCTGTTGAGTCATTCCAAAAATGTCATCCTTTGGATCCTTCGATCTGCAATATGCCTGATATTTTCGAAGAAAGATCTTCCTCATCTCATCCCAGCTAGTAATAGAATGCTCTCCTAATCCCATGAACCATTTTAAAGCAGCTACTTTAAGGGTAGCAGGGAAAAGACGAAGCTTATGGGTGTCATCAGTGTATCCATAAGTTCGGCACAAGATATCAAACTCAAATAGGAAAGAGTCAGGGTCTTTAGAGGTCATGCCATAGAAGTTTGGTAAAATAGAGGGTAGAATGTTCTTCATTTTTACATCTTCCCCTAAGATAATACTAGTATCCAGGATGGGAAATTTGAAAGTGGCTTCCTGATCTCCTTCAGTTGTTTCATCCCTCTCTTATATCCTTTCTTCTTCCCTGTCATGTCTCCTCTCTTCTTCTCTTTCATGTCGCCTTTCTTCTTCTCTTCTCTCCTGTCTGCATTTGTTTTCTATTTCCAGCATCCTCTCATATTCCCTTCTCTGTTCTGCATTTGGTCCTTTTGTTGTCTCTTCCTCAGCCATTTTATAAGTACCTACTGTTGAGATCAATACTTTTGGAAGAGAAGCTCATGTTACTTCTGTTTTTGGGGGGGTTTTAAGAAATCTTCCTTTCTCGTCTCTTAGTCTTGACATAAAAGTAAAACCTATTCTGTGTTTTTGTTGAAAATTTTGTTTTTATCAGAAAACTAAAGTTTCTAAGCCTGCTTCTACAATGCCTCCCCGGCAACGGCGCCAAAATGTTGGGCTCTGATCTACCAATGTGAATGAGACCTTAAATTTAAATCAATCTGGGTCAGTAAACTTCGAGGCACATCCAAGTTTTAGGACCTAGAGCTAGACTCGTTTTGATAATTTAATTATTTGTGAATTGAATCTATTATCAGATGAACAATACTGCAACTTAAAGATAAAAAAAATCCTTTTACAGGGTTAACTTCATTTGTTTCTTTTCAAATACACAGCATTCTAGTTATGAAAGCAGTCCATTGGTGAAAGAACTGAGATAAAAAAAAAACAATTAAACAATAATTTTAACTCTAACATACAAACTACAAGGTTCTGCCTAATCTTCCAACGCTGAGTGAACAGTTAACCATTAAATTCTTTTACAAGAAATTGTTCATAATTTATAATTGTTCTTTATCGCTTCACCATTGAATAAACAGCAATATATAGTATACAGAAGTCGTGGTCTGAACCATCAATGCCTTCAGTATTTAACCAGTAAAAGAACAGAGTTTATCAAATAATGCAAGTGATACACAGCACGATGGAATAGCAGTTTGAACCATTAAACAAGATAACAGAGCTTTTTATGAAATTGATAAAAAAACTAGCTGAATTCGTTCTACAATAATGAACTAGATCCTACAAGGATTAACACATACCAATTTCACAATCTAAATCACCTGCATCAAATCAAATCGCTGCAAACATCTAAATTGCATTCACCGGTAAGTAAAAGAGTGTGTAAACTCAACGATGGGGGCCCTCCAAAGCCTTGTTCACACACCAATTGAAGATTTACAAAACTGAAACTCTAAATGTATTCACCATAAATCAATTACATAGCAAAACCACACAGTTTAGAAGCAAGATGCGTTCTTCCCAAAATCGTGATGATTCTTCATTGTTTTGTGAAGTACTTATACAAATTCGAAATAAAACTGGAAATGCTATAATCCTGTAAACTAATTAATGAGCATAGCCATCGAGATCCTCATCAGAATCGTGAAACTCAACAAAATCAAAACTGCCCCTTCTTTTGTGTTGAACGGGAGCATAGGTGGTTGCCTTTGACTGAGGTTGACTTGACATCTGTAAAGGCCACATCACTGATCCGTTGAATGTTCATCCATGCTTGGAAACTGAGGATCTTTCCTCTATCTTCTAATTCCCGCCTAGCTGTCCTGCAAATGCTCAATCTTGGAGATAATAAGGGAAGTTAGAACATCCCGTAATCTGAAATAAAAATCTTAGTTAAAATGCTTAAAAAGTCTCAAAACTCAATTTATTAGAAAGTAATGACATTATACCTCTTAACCAAGGTTCATGGGTGAACTTTAAAGCTTTTCTAATCAAAATGAAGGTTTTATGAAGGGAAATGAAAGACATCTAAGTGGCAAAAAGGGGTCAAAACAGTGCCCAACACCATAAATGATACAATTTTTTTTTTATGATTTAAAAAAAATCGGTTGTCCATATTCGTGTGCACACAAGAATATGGGGACTTGAATTTTTTTTAATTAAAGTTAATAAAATCTAGATTTAGGTAAGACCCTCAATATATCTTCTATCTAACCGCACATAAACCCTCAATCGAGATATTTAAAATGCGTGTAAAAGCTCAATCAAGGGTTTTACAAACCTTGTTTGGGATTTTAGCATAATCGAGGCCTTAAAAACAAACTTTTAGGCCCAAGTTCTCAAAATTTAATTTTACTTGCATCTTTTCTAGGCTTAAACCCTATCCTCAGATGCACCTCAAGTGGCGGACTTCATAGCAACATATTCTTCAATAAATCATTTATTCATTGACATATAATTTATAGTTTTTTGAAATCATATATAATTCTTTTTTATTTTATTTTCAAACTTACACTTAAAACAATATCCACAACTTTGAATCAATGCAAAGAAAAATAAACAACATAAAAAGTGTTTCTCATCTTCATATGAACATGATTTTCTCCAAAGACATTTATCTACTAAGACATAACTAAAAACGATTTTTTCAAACCCCACATCAGTTGGTTTAGTTGGCCTTGTCGATTTAAGAAGGCGATGCCTTTCATTTCTCTTTTTCCAATCCAAAGAAACTTGAAACATTTCTTTCATGATTTTAACAATTATACCTTAATTCATTTTAATTTAGTATCTAGTATAAAACTTAGAGTTTTCCACATTTATTCTTATATTGAGAAACCAACATGGCTTTCAAATACTTTTCATGTAAGATTATATGATATTGTAAATATTTAATAACTCTATACAATTATCTAATATTTTGTATTTTTAACATGAATGAGTAACAAGTATTATATTAAAAAAAAAGTATTTACAAAATAAAGAAACAAGCCAACTTCAAAGCCTAACTGTAAGTCCACAATGTAGAATTTTTTTTTTGTGTGTTTCTATCAAAATTCTTCTTCCTAACTTCATGGAAAAATTTCTTCCTTTACCTCAGTATATCTTATTGATGAAAAATGTATATGCAAAAAAACATCTATATTGTAATAAAAAAAACAGAGAAACATGACTCCATACCTGATGATAACTCTGCTATACTTCCAGATGCGAGTTGTCTCCTTTGTCCATGGATCTATTGTTTTCAGTATGTTATTGTTTGTCCCGCTTTCCTTCTCAGTCCACTATTGCTTTCTAAGCCCACCGTGCAAACAACGAATTTGCTTAAATCAAATTATTTGTTTGGAGGGTGGGTCTTTATTGCCCAAACGAATTTGCTTATTTGATTTTGTTAATTTGGAATTTTAAGAATAATAGTAACTTTGTAAAAATAACTTTAAATTTATTTTATATAAATTGAAATTAAAATTTAAAATTTTATTAAAAAATAACAAATTATTGCATTTCAATATTTTTATTTTTATTTAAAATTATTTGATTTTCTTAATTTGAGTCTTTAAAAATAACTATTAACCTCTTTAAAAAATAACTTTACATTTATTAATTTATTAATTCATATTACCTTTAAATTTATATAAATTGAAATAGAAATTGAAAAAAAAAATGTTTAACAAAGCATCACATTTCAATATCAATAATTAGTACTTATGGTAAAATAAAATAAAATAAAAAAGTCTAACTTCAATATAGCAAGTACCTAGATAAGTGACTCTGTACATAATTGTTATTGGGACACGAAAGAAAATTAGTTTATCTTAAACTTTACAATTCTTTTAATTATGTATTGTTTTTTTCAGAGGAAAAAATACCAGCCTTTGTTATTTATCAAGAATCAAAAGACATCTTATACATATGGCCAGTATATGGCCTTTCAGTCCTAGCACACATTGCACAAAAGTAACCACATCAAAGCAAAGACAAAAAAGATCTAAATAGTCATACAAACAGCCCATAAAGAAAGAGCACAAAGTATACGCTGATAGAGATCGAAAGTGATAAAAAAACAGACAAATCCTAAGCAAAACATGCCGACTAAGAACAAAAACATATCAATCACAAAATGATTCAGAGAAGGGACAATTTAGAGTTGAGAGTATGTTAAGCCAAGAGATAATGACAAGCGAGTCTCCAAATATCGAGTGCATGGGTAAGCCCATCAACTCACTCACTCTCAGAATAGCCCAAAGTGCCAGTAATTCAGCTCTGGTGTTTGAGCAACTTCCACAGCCCAAAGAGAAACTAATGCAATAATCAGCATTGAGATGAATCACAAAGCCAGCACCACCAATATTCCCAACAGCAGCCCCATCAAAAAAGCCACAAGGGTATTTTATCATGGGACTTGGACCAATATTCCTTATTCTTTGCTTTTTTTGAGGTACTGGATACAAGAGCATAAGATTATCAATCTGAATGATAAGAACATGGACAGAGTGAGTTTTATTGTAAAGTAAGGGGAATATATAAAATATATAACTGCATTCACATGTTTTAACTTTAAGTTTTCAAATGTTAAAAACTCTATCATATCATGCTTCAAATAAATGGATAATGTTATGGCTTCAATGGATGCCAAAGCCATGGTATCTGAATAAATTCCGAAGACATGATCATTCTGAATTATGAAGATCTTGACTATCAGGATTTGCTGGTTACATTTATAGCCATCTTTGACAAATGATAGAACAATCATATTTTAAAAGAGATCGTCAATCTCGTTCAGAACATTGCATGTGGAACAAGTTATATAGTAGAGCACGATTAACAGATTTAATTGGTGCTCCACGTTGGCGATGATGTGGATTTGTAGAGTGTTTTGACTTATGTAGTGGACAAAACAATGCGCCTATTTCAGAAATAATCATCCAAAAAGAATATAATACAAGTATAATATTTGTTTATCCAACTTCTTCATAAATTAAAATTTATTTATCTTAATGAACATAAAAAAATATATAGGGAGCGGCCTGATTCATACTATGGTGAGTTGAAAATGTGCACGGCATCCAGAATTATAAAATCTGTGCCAATGATAATGATAATAGAGTATGATATCATTGACTAACGTTTGCAGATCCTGCGGGCGTTGTCGAGGCGCACAAAACCACTAAAGTACCGCCGCAGTTAGCAGCTTGATCTTGTCTGCCAAGTTGTAGCTTTAAATATTTTATCGCTTGCCTACCATGATTTGTAATTCTAATAACAAAATCCATCGTTTCGCTCTATTGTTTTCTCTGTTTGGATCCTCGTTTCACAAACATCTCTTCGCTCTCAAGAATTAGATTAATCTGTATGGAAGTTATGGCAGTTAAGGAAGCCGGAGATAAGAACGCCGCTATCGATTTATCGGCAGACGCATCAAGTATTAGTGTTAAGTCAAGGTTGATTCAGCAGCAGCAAAATGCGTGGAGTAACTCCGGGAAACAAATTAGGGTTGATTCCAATTCCCAATCTCATTCGAAACCACAGGTGTTATTCGAAGACACAATTCAGACAGTCATGTACTTGAATTGCTGGTGTCACTCATGAATTGGTGTTGCCATTTGATAATTTATGCGCATTTATGTTTTGGTTTTACCTCTGTGTGGGAAAGCAATAGTAGTGATTCCCGTCTATGGTTTATAGTTATTTTTATGCACTACCATATTCACATAGTTTATGGTTAGATCAAGTTGATAAGCTGAGAGATAAGGTCTTCTTGTATTTTTTTTAGTTAAATAATTTTAACTGTAAGTTATCCATACCTAGTTATATAACATAACATGATTTAACATTATTGTTATTATCTATTTAATAACTATCAGTTATTATATATTTATATATATTTGCTCATGAACTGTTGGTTATTAATGCATCACTATTAGTTTATCTATTCATCAGTTACTAGTTATTTTACCATAAAATCAATCTCAAGAACACATTTTTCTCATCATCATGAATAGATAAAAAAAATGACCATAATCCACCTCAAATCTCAAATAAAAAACTCTATCTACTTAATTAATACAATTAATTGTACAATTAACTTTAGATCTTGCTCACATAAACTAGATCACGCTTGTGACTTCTATTATTTATGTTGCCTTGAGCCGCAGCCGATGTTATGTTCTTTTCCAGCTTATTGTTGTCTGGATAAAAATGTACGTCATTGCACTTTTATACCATGATTTACAGATACTAACTTAGGTTTTCCGTTGAATGCTCAATAATAAATGTTAAAGTGGATCTGGTAAATGGAATTTTGGGTTCTATATACAGCAAATCAGACAATTTTTGGCTGAATGTTTAGCTATAACTAACAGTTAATTAGTTTTTGCACTTCCTGTTGAATAAATGATTATGTAACTAAAGCGTGCACGACAATAAAGGTTGTGCAAATGGCAATTCTTACAACGAGTATCAAATATGTTCTACACTGCTTATCACAAGAAAAATACTATAGTTCGCCCATAACATTCAAATAATACATAAGATTAAATATGTTTTAAGTTTGTTCGTACCGCGAAAAATATGCTACATACCATTGGGCAATGGCTGTCACACTGTGTGCCGTCGGATCCTTTCCAAAGTAAGATCCAACTGCGCACAGTGCGACCACCGTCACATTTAATGCCCAATAGCATGTAATATATTTTTCACCTGTTCCTACAACTTTCTTTTAACAATCTTGCTTTGCTCAAATCTCAACGAATTTGAAACAATGTCTCCATGTGATGTCTCACCAAAAAAAATCTTTCTTTGAGCAGTACAAATTTGCTTGACTCATATCAAAATTGTTTGTTAGTTTTGTTTGAAATGGTACTTAGGAAAAAGTCATGGGCATGTTTCTTAAAATGTTGTTCAAGTATATAGCATGGTGTTTAAGTATATAGCAGTACAATCATTTATCTGTTACTTGTTGCTTAGTAGTAATCATCCAATGTCTAAGAGTTACTCATGCATCAGCTACTAATTATCCATGCATTAACTGCCAATTCTTTTTTATATAATTTATTTTTATAATTATTTATTTCGAATATGAAATGAATGAGATGAAATGAATGCAGTCCTCGTACAATTTAACAAACAAAAGCAAAAATACTAGTCCAACCCAAATTCTAAGATATAAACACCTATGATGTAATTTTTTTTTGTAAACAAGGCATAGCAGCAATGCTGCATATTCATTGCTTTTAAGATTGTAAAATGTAGAATATATATCAATTAACGTTTTATTTAAGTCTAAAAAAATTTAAAATATAAATATAAAAATATAAATTAATAGAAAAGCACGGTTAGACCTCATCGATGTCACACATCAGTGCTTTCTTGATGTTCTTGTGCCCGTATTTAATGGACTGCAGAGTTGGGCTGCGCGGTTGGAATATCCTAGTCAGTATTCAGGCTCTTGGGCTACTTAGTTGGACGATCAATACACAGTGGCTACTACACTATTCAACTGGACTCATCACCTTAGCTATTAGGTTGGGTTGGGTCTCACCAAGCAATGAACCATATTACAAAAGGAGGCACCCTTATAACACTTTCACTTTTTCATTATGGTGATTTTTGAAAAACTTTTGACATTGCTATGATTTAGATAAATTCCTTTTGGATTATATTTATTCTTTTCACCCTCATCTTTAGTTTATTATGCGAAATATTTGACTTTTCCTCACAAACTTATTAATGATAGGATTATTCTACTTAGTGTTTTTTTCATTAACAAGCCTACGCCAAAATAAGAGGGAGTTAGTGTTGTAGCCAGTTTACTATAGTCAAATTGAAGTTCTTTAACCCAAATGAACCCATACATGTGCCCAACTATGAGCAATAGATACTAGTAGATATGGCAGTTAGAAACATGAGGTCACATTTATTTCCAAAGATACACAGGCATCCTATACATCACAGGCATACTATCCTATTCATCACATGCATACTATCCATCACAGGAACCTCTTCATCGTAGCCAAATCTCCATAGATAGTGACAATAAGTTACAGCACAGTTTAAGAGGAAACATGGGAGTATTTAGTTACAAAGTTAGTACAATTCAATTGAGGAGGTTTCCCTTATAAACTTCATCAAAGACTATATATAGAAGATCAAAAGATAGATGCAAGGTGGGAAAATTTAAGACAGGCAAAGTGTAACTTATTCTCATGAATTGAGGATTAAGAAAAAGGAGGGAAGAAGAGAATTTTATTTTTTATGTTGGTGTATCTTCTAGGTAATTGCACAAATAGGTTCATTCTGTATAAGTATTTGTGTTTTATCAATCAATAAAAGACCGTGGCAGTCTTTCGATCTTAATCTTTGTATATGTGTTGTGATTTGTAACATAGAAGAGAGATTTCCTCTTAAATTACCTATTTTCTTATGAAAATTCATATTATATGATAATTATGTGAAGTATTAATATATTCTTACTGTTTGAATGACATATGGTGTTGCCTTTTCTTCCCTTACATTCATCTCATCTTACATGCAAATATTTACCTGTCTAATACAAATGATAAAATGCCCAAAAATATTGATAGTATTTTAAGTGTTCTTTGATTTCCTTCCCTTATTGAAGAGAGTTTTAAATAATTGATAACCTTAGATAACATAACTTCAAAGATATAAACAATTAAGGTTGAAAGGTTAATATGAATGCCTTCGTATGGTTTTCCTTTATAAGGTGTCCTACTTGCTTTATATTTTTGCTCTTTCAATTTTTTTTTTTTTACCTACTCTTGCTCGATATAGTAAAGATTTTTATAGCCTTTTTTTTCTTTCTTTCATTTATTACTATCAATGAGAATATATTCAAATATAAATTGAGTAGATAAAAGCTACCCAATTTCCGATATGAACATAAAATTGTGAAATGTAAAGCATTAAGTGTTCATATTGGAGGGAAGGCTTGTTTTTCCACTTGAGGTTTACACAATTGAAAACATCAATTACCATTATTGTTCAAAACTCATTGCCAACAACAATAAAATGTTGTACATGATTATTCTCAATTTTATAACTACAATTGGTGTTGAAGAACCAACGTTGCGGAGCTTAACCCATTGATGAAAACCACGACTAGATTGAGGCAGTCTTGAACGATTATTAATTATTTGATTGAAAGGTAGTTGTCCGGGTTTAACTAGTTATAGTTAATAAGGCAGTTGATCACTTATCAGATCCACCCATGGTGGGGAAGGGGGAATTTGTCGCAACGCTTCCTACTGTGCCGTAAGGAATGGCTTGATATAATTCATTCCTTTTTTCATCAATTAGTTTCTGACCACCGGATTGCTTGACTATCTAGTTTTGCACCGCTTGTATCATATTCTGAACATTGCTCATAAGATATCGTGTCTCGGTTATAAACTGCTCCAAATTAGTATTATAAATGCACCGACAGAATTATTGTACCAGTGATATTACTAGTAACCCTGGGTTCTGAATGGGAATTCCCAGGTTGAATTTTTCCTTTTCCCTTATGAATAGATGTGGATCAAATTGTAGATGTGTGGGGCCACTTCACTGATTCTCTTACAGCCGATGGACTGACTGACTGGTTCTGTCCAAAAAAATTACATAGCCAATTTATATCTTTTCTATTATTTTGTCCAAAACAATTCAAAATAAAACCATAAATTAATGGAGACGCATGATTAGACTTTATCGATGTCACAAACTTTCTTGAGGTTCTTGTGCCTTAATACCTCCCAAAAGAACCCGAACTCCGCAGCAGAATCGGTGATCCTCCACACCAAATCATCCTTTGCTGAAGAAAAATCAATAAGAGGAGGAAGATTGGACTCCCTTATACTCGACTTCAGATGCGATTCAGGAAAAACCAGACTAGAAATGCGGAGTGATTTCTCAAGAAACGTCGAGAAAGCGTAGTTTTTTACTGTAGTGGCGGAGGATGAGCTATTGCCTCCATGGCTGATCCAGGAGGATATTGGTGGCCACCCACCTATTCCTCTTGGACCCCACCATTGTTTCTTTCACTTTTCCAATTTCCTTAATTGTAGCACAATTTACTATTTTTGGCAGTTTTCGGGTCCTAAACTTTTGGAGTCGTTTTGAGGCCCTAAACGACATTTTTTTGGCATCGAATGGTCGGGAAGATATGAGTCCGTTTTAGACTTGATATTTGCTAATTATGGATGTATTCCTTAAAAAGATCTTTCTAACGATGTATCATGCGCGTCAAACGGAGGTAGTATGCTAAAGTTACAACCCCGGGAAATTGATGTACCAAGTTACCCAATGGGGCCCACATTAAGGCATTTCACCTCCTAGGGTTAGGTTTTTGGATGTGTAGGGTTTCCATTGTTTCTCAATATTATATAGCCCTTTGAGCCTCATTGTAACAGAGAATTCAGAGGCATGTAGCCGCCACATCTCTTCTCGGAGATAAGCTACCAGCACTCTAGCTAATTTATTTCCATTATGTATGTAAACAAGTTTCAGTTATTGATTAATGAAATGAAGTGTTATTTTCGCTGCATATTTGTTTCTATGGTTATTTGTGTATTCTGTTACGTTCCTGCATAAATCCGGATCAGTAAGTGTTATTTCTGTTGCATATTTGTTTCTATCGTTATTTGTGTATTCTGTTGCATTCTTGCATAAATTTGGATCAGTGGTATTAGAGCAATCTGCTCTTTCTTGATCCTTCTTTGCATGTCCCCAATGAGGGCGAGGTATAAAGAGTTAGGGCTCGATCTAGTTGAACCTTTGCAAGATCAGCCTCGCAAATCCCGACGGCCACCCATGGGGAACGAAAATAAAGATGAGGGCGCAGAAGATCCTATCAAAATGTTGCTCGAGGAGGCCCTTGAAAAACAAAGGAACGCGATGATATATAACTTCGCCCAGATCCTTCAATGACTTCCCACTGGTGGCGCATCTACATCTAGCAGCCACTCTGGAGGTGCAACCCCTTTTAAGGTACAAGTAAACTTTGACATTCCCATATTTGATGGTCGAATAGATGCAGACGTTGTGGATAAATGGTTGAATCTATTAGAAGCATATTTCTCGGTTCATGAGTTTTCTGACCGGGAAAAGATTACTTTTTCTCTACTCAAAGCCACCCCCCATGTCAAGGACTGGTGGGAAACCTACTATGAGAGAAAGGATGAGGAGAAACCCTCTCTATTGTCAGTCGTACCCACTTGGAATTCTTTCCGAGATGTCATAAAGGGACAATATTATCCGGTGGGGAGCTATGCGGACAAGTACATCCAATGGACTACGCTGCGGCAGCAAATAGATCAAGATGTGCATGAGCTGACGAATCTGTTCCATACCCTACGCACCAAGTTGGGTATCAAATATTTAGAGAAACATTTGGTGCTAAAGTATCGTAGTTGTCTACATAGATACATTTAGGAGGAAATGGAGTTCCTCGACATCTCCTCGCTTGGTACGGCATATCGGTATGCTACCAAAATTGAGCAAAAATTCAAACTGAAAAAGAGAGACTTTGGATCTACGAATCAGAAGCAAGGGAAAGGTGCCCCCAAACCGTAGAACCAAGGACACAGCCAAGGCATGGCGACTCAAGAAAACTTTCCAAAGCCGCAAGCAAAGAGCAACACTACAAGGCCGAAGAAGGAAGCGGGAAAGTGGTGCGAGTTCCATAAGAGCCCCACTCACAACACAAGTGAGTGTCGGGCTACGCAGTCACTGGTGGTTGAGATAAAGGCTTATGAATCAAATGCATACTCTGACACTGAATCTGAACCTGAGAAGGGGAATGACAGAGGGAAGAAGGTTATCGATGTAGAGCCCAATGCCACCATTGCCACCACGAAGATCCAAAAGGAAGAACTAGAAGATTCACAGGAGGAGGAGCGTCTTTTCCACTCCCAGATGTGGGTAAAGCGTTCCTCGCTACAGTTCATCGTTGACAATGGGAGCCAAAAGAACCTGATTTCAACAGAGGTTGTGAAGCAGTTGGGTTTGCTGACCACAGCACACCCGCAGCCGTACACCATTGGGTGGCTTCACCAAGGATGAGATCTTCGCATCAGCCAGCAGTGCCGCCTTCCCTACAGCATCAAGCCCTTCAACAATGAGGTATTATGTGATATTTCTCCTCTTGATGTTTGTGATGTATTATTAGGTCAACCATACTTATGGAAGTGACATGCTGTGTATGAGTCCTAGCCTCGCACTATTATTATTACGTTGGGAAATAATTTGTACAGGATACTAGAGGTACCACCCCCTACCACTATCTCTTTGGTTACTGCAAAACAATGCAGTAAGCTCATTTCTAAAACTGGGAAGTTTGTTTTCTTGATGATCCACCCTCAGGGCAAGAAGAAGATCGTGGCCACAACCTCTAGACAAGGCCCCTTTGCATGACAACAACAAATGGACAAGGTCGTGGAGGAGTACTGGAACATATTCACCTCACCCACCGGGGTGCCTCTCCACTATTAGGTCAAGCACCCCATCGATTTGACCCCAGGTGCGTCATTGCCCAATGGATCAATCTATCGCCGCTCTATTCTGGAGAATGATGAAATCAAGAGGCAAATTTAGGAGCTGCTGTAGAAGGGTCACATCTGGCCAAGTTCATCGCCCTATGGGAGCCCAATCATGTTCGTACAGAAAAAGGATGGGACTTGGAGACTCTGTATTGACTATCAGGCGCTAAACAAGATCACTGTCCAGAATAGGTACCCGATCCCATAGATTGATGGCCTCCTAGACCAACTTAAAGGGGAAAAATATTTTAGCAAGATCGACTTAAAGTTTGGGTATCACCAGGTACCGATCGAACCGACCGATGTGTGGAAGACTGCCTTCAAAGCCAAGGAGGGCCTTTTCGAATGGTGGGTCATGCCTTTCGAGTTGACAAATGCTCTTGCAACCTTCATGAGACTGATGGATGACATCTTGCAGCCATTCACCAACTCATTTGTAGTAGTGTACTTGGATAACATCCTGATCTTCAGCCAGACTTGGGAAGAGCACCTCCACCACATCTGACAGGTCCTCCAAACATTGCGGCAGCACAAGTTGTGTGCCAATTTGGACAAGTGCACTTTTGGCATGACCCAAGTTCAGTATCTGGGATACATTATTGATGACTATGGGGTACATGTGCATCCAACCAAGATCCAAGTCATTCGGGATTGGCCAGCCCCAACTACTCTAATAGAGCTTCACAGCTTTTTAAGCCTTGCTAATTTCTACCACAGGTTCGTGTTGGGATTCTCTCATATCACTTGGCCCTTCAGTCAAGTCACCGAGGGAGGAGCGAAAGCAAAATTCTTTTGGTCAGAAACTCAGCAGAAGGCGTTTGCAGAATTGAAACATCACCTCTGTTGTGCCCCAGTGCTCACATTACCAAACTTGCAACAACCATTTGAGATCGAGACAGATGCCTCTGACTATGCTATTGGGGCAGTCCTTACTCAACAAGGGCATCCAGTGGCATATCATAGTGAGACGCTATCAAGACACAGTCCGTAAATATCCCACTTATGACAAAGAGATGTATTCCATTGTACAGGATTTCCGGCAATGGAAGCATTACATTTTGGGGAAGGAAACAATCATCCACACAGACCACCGACCCCTGCATTTCATGCAGACACAAGGGAAGTTACAGAACAATCGCCATCAAAAGTGGTCCACATATCTACAACAGTTTCATTTGAACATCAAGTACAAGAAGGGAAGCACCAATAATGTTGCAGACTGCCTCAACCAACCACCAATCGTGGCGATAATGACCGTGCTCAACTCTTATGGGAATGAGACTTCTGATTGGCCGCTTCTCTGCAAGATCAATCCAGAATTTAGCCACACATACCAGACACTCTTGGAGGGAAACCAAGTTCCAAAATTTCACCTCCAGGATGTATTACTGTGTCACATGGGACACCTTTGTGTTCCTTCAAGTGAGCGTGCCAAGGTGATTTTGGAAGCACACTATAGTCTGGTCACTGGGCATTTCGAGGTCGAGAAAATAGTGGCAGTACTGTAGAAGTATTTCTATTAGCCGAACCTTCGATAGGATGTTGGGAAGTACATTTGATCTTGCACTGCCTACACCATTGCCAAACCATCCATCAAGAAGCAATGCCTCTATACTCTATTGCCTACCCCTAGTCGACCTTGGGAATCCATCTCCATGGATTACATGTCAGGCCTTCCTTCTACTAAGCATGGCAACGACTATGTGCTTGTGGTCGTTGACAGATTCTCAAAGATGGCCATAATGGCGGCCTATAAGAAGAATATCACAGCAGAAGCCACTGCTAAACTCTTATTTGAATGAGTGTGGGTGCACTTTGGTATCCCACAGTCTATGATCTCAGACCAGAACAGCAAGTTCCTTAGTACATTATGGTCTAGCCTATGGTCAATGCTAGACACTAAGCTCACAAAGTCCACAGCTTTCCATCCCCAGAACGATGGCCAGACAGAGGTTGTCAACAGGATGATCATACACATTTTGTGCATGTACAACTCAAAGCATCCACGCACATGGGATGAGAGCCTCCCCTATGTACAACATAGCTATAACCGGGCCCTCCATAGCTCAACTAACCACAACCCCTTTTAGGTGGGCTTGGGATTCTAGCCATTATGTCCCATTGACATAGCCATGCCATTTGCAGCTACTCAAGCTGATTCAACTCATATCCAGTCTGAAGTTTCCAAGGCAAACAGCTTCATTGAGCGCATTCAGCACATTCGCCAATAGGTTCATGACATATTGGACATATCCAATGCTAAGTACAAGCAATGACATGATCAACATCGAGTGCAACATAACTTCCAGGTGGGTGACAAAGTGTGGCTACATTTACAGAAGGAGCGCCTCGCTGGACCCCACCACAAGCTTCGTCCACTCCGATATGGGCCATACACCATCACCAAGGCTGTTGGGGACAATGCCTTCGAGCTCAGTATTCCACCATTCCTTGGTCTGCACCCAGTGTTCAATGTGGACCGCCTTTAGCCCTACTTTCCACCTCTATTGGACACATCAGACGTGGCAGAACAACTCACACCAACAGAGTTAAACCCCAACTACATGGAACAAGCCACAACTGATCGGATTATGGACACACAGATCAAGAACACCTACCAACAGAAGATCCAGCTATATCAAGTTGTCAAAGCAGACCAACTCCTTCACCATGGAAAGTGGCTCACCGAGAACCAAGTTCAACAGAAGTTTCCTCATCTCATGGAGGAACTCAATGCAATAGGGACCATTGCTTCCTAAGGGGGCAGGAATGATCCAGGAGGATATTGGTGGCCACCCACCACTGTTTCTTTCACTTTTCAAGTTTCCTTAATTGTAGCACAATTTACTATTTTTGGCAGTTTTCGGGTCATAAACTTTCGGAGCCATTTTGAGGCCCTAAATGATATTTTTTTGAGGCCCTATACTTGATATTTTTCATTTATCGATGTATTCCTTAAATAGATCTTTCTAACTATGTATCGTGCACGTCAAACAGAGGTAGTATGCTAAAGTTACGACCTCGAGAAATTGATGTACCAAGTTACCCAACGGGGCCCACATTAGGGCATTTCACCTCCTAGGGTTAGGTTTTTAGATGTATAGGGTTTCCATTGTTTCTCAATAATATATAGGCCTTCAAGCCTCATTGTAACAAAGAGTTTAGAGCCATGTAGCCGCCACATCTCTTCTCAGAGATAAGCTACCAGCACTCTAGCTAGTTTATTTCCATTCTGTATGTAAACAAGTTTCAGTTATTGATTAATGAAATGAAGTGTTATTTCCACTGCATATTTGTTTCTATGGTTATTTGTGTATTCTTTTGCGTTCCTGCTTAAATCCGGATCAGTAAGTGTTATTTCCACTACATATTTGTTTCTATGGTTATTTGTGTATTCTGTTTTGTTCCTGCATAAATCCGAATCAATGGCTCGGCGTCGAAGGCGGCTCCTGGGAGCCACATAGAGTATTACCCTATTGTTGGACATCCTATACATATCTACACAGAATGAATGATAACAATCTCACGAAAACTTCGTTAAAATAACGAAACTTAGAGCAATAATTCAATATGCAGAAGATATAGTGAAAACCTCGTTATTCAAAGAACGAAATTTACGGTAAATCTTCAATCTCGGGAAGATATAAACAAATGGAAACAAGACATAGTATCGATCAAATGGACAAATTGAGCACAATTTAATGTTTCTCAACAGAAAAAACCCAATTTTAGTTGGATAGAAGCTGTAGCCAGGGGAATCTTAGTTACAACTCATACAAAATTATTAACCCTGAACTAATTGTAGTAAAGTCTCATAAGTCTCCAGCTAGCCATAGCTAAACAGACTAGGGTTCGAAGAATTATTAATTCATTCTTTGATCAAATCACATCTGGGTATAAGATAAAGCTTCACGGAAGTAAAGAAGGCAGGAAGGGAGTACTGTGCATGATCTGATGATAAATGAATCACTAGTATAATAAAATGCTTAAGGAGATACAGTGGGCAGACAAAGTTGCTTAGGCGTTCTCTTTGTTACCAGAAACATGATGGGGCTCTGGGTTTTGATGAGAAAACAGAGTAGACGGGACGAAAAACACTATTTTCTACCTCGGTTTCCATTTCTGGAATGAAAAAAACGTTTCTTGCGAAACCATCCATTCCGCATAGCGGTTTCAACAGAAACAATTTTCTGTTTCTCTGAGAACTCAGTCCATTGCTTATCATTTCTTGGTACAGTGCGTAACATGTGTGGAGCAATTAATGAATCGTGGGTGATTTGGTAGGTGACAAGTCAGAAATCAGGTAAATACTGAATTTATTGAAGATTGCGTGTTGTGTAAGGAAGATGATTGTCTGTCGTCCACCGTCAATCCACACTCTTGTTGCATTTAAGGTTTAGTGTATATATAGTTTTAGTTTTTCCTTTCACTCAAGAATCGCACAATCTTGAAGAGATTGATTTAGGGTTCCATGATGCATGCCAAGAAGAGACAAAGGGCATGTTGATTGCAGAGGACAGATTTGAGCCGAAAAAAGGTTTTAGGTTGTCTGTTTATGCATTGTATTGGATTACCCTTTCAATTTGTCTAGCTATCATGCTTTCCAGCATCAGGCGCACCTTTTGTGGTATGCTTATGTTCACCTCTTGCGGTATGTTTCTGTTCACCTGGACCTAAAATTTATTTAATGAAACTTGCATAACAGCATTCCAAAGTGAAATGTTTTTATCGTTGTCCTCTATTTCTTTATTTCTAGTGAAGAAGTTAAACTTTATCAATTACATTGTAGTGAAAACTCTTTGATCTCTAAAGACATATATGAAGCGTTTTCGAAAGAAAAAAATTATAGTTATTCTGAGTATCAATAGTGTGCATCCAATGACTGCCAAACAAATGTTGTGGAATCATCTAAGGAACCTAAGGAAACGGTCATTTGATAGGCAGAGGTAATGTAGGCCAAGTAGGAATGTAGCCACATCTACATATTTGTACACTCACTGACACTTCTAACCAAATTTAACTAAAGACAAAACTGAAATGGCTTCTGACTGTATCATGTTTTCTGTTATGCATAAATTTTCAATAAGTTTAAACTGCAAAGTTCTTAAAGTGCTTTATGTTATGATGATTGAAGAGCCTTAATTTAACACATTCTACCAAAACTATTATATCTCAGATTTTCAATCAATGTGTGCAGTAATAGACAGTGAAAATTTGTGCTCCTCAATGTCTTTTCCATTGCAGTATACCTCACTAGAAAAGCAAACTCCACAATCGTGGATTTTCATAGGTCCAAATTTAGGGAAATTCCCTTATTTTCATTTTAGGTTTTCGAACTGAGCCTGTATATGTTTTAATTTATCAAAAAGTGTATTAGTTCATTGGACTCACAATCAAAATCTCAATATTGCCATCCAAGAAGGAAAATCGCATGCTAGAAGTAATTGATAAAAGAATGGATATGTAACGAGTGACTGTACATGTAGACTAAAAGTTGCATAGTTTTTGTTTACGAAGATCTCAAAGCCACATAGTACAAAGATATTATGGTTGTTCCACATTGGGTAACCTTTTAGGACCTTAGTTGAGCAGAGCTACGTCAATAAGACAGTTCATAACCAACATCAATTGTGTATAATTTATAGCAGAAGATTTCTGAAAGTAGAAGATTTGTTCATTATATCTGAATTTCTGAATTTGTTCATTACAATTCCGGGAACCTTTAGTTTTGCTATTTTTCTCTCTCCTTGTTTCTTGTAGGCGAAACCTCTCAACCCCGTTTCTCGTACCATTCTCGTTTCTCATTTTGTTTCCCGTTTCTCGTTTCTGGTAACATAGCTCTGTAGATAAACTATGATAAAAGCAACACACATGTATGGAGGACTACAAAGGAAATTGCCTTTGACTGTTTGATATGGATTTTGAGACAGGTGAATAGAACTTTTTGAGAGTGTGTTAGGTTTGTTTGTTCTTCTAGAGTTGCAAAATTAGGGTTTCTTTTTTCCCATGATGAAAATGTTTTGAGGCTGAAATCACATTTTCACACTAGATGAAAACTCTTTTGAGGCTGAAATCTCACATCATGACTAAAAATTAGAATCATGAGAACCAAGTATTTTCCTACATTTAAAAGGATACAGCTCAGGGATATTACCAGATGCAAATTACTTAATTACGGGTGGTAGATGAGTGCCAGATGCACTAGTAATATGTAATGCAATGTGTGATAGACAAACTCATCCACGTCTGCACTTTGCAACTTTCCATCTATAACAAGCACCTGTCTCCAAGAGCATGCAAGCCTTATTCAGAGAAAAGATAATTCACAATCTTTATTTTTTATATATTTTAGATAGTGTACTGTGTATATTTACCTTGCCAAATGGTTATGTATCGAGCAGCACTATATTCTGGTAATTG
>LPNX010009316.1:0-14197 GCA_001517045.1 Pseudotsuga menziesii | reverse complement strand
ATATATATATATATATATATCCATATTCAAGCTTGGAAATCTCTGTGGTGGAAAAATCAAAGGTAAATTATTACAATTAAGTTTAGTAGATTTACAAAATTTACCTATTTAGAGCCAAACGCCAGCGAAGATTCTTTCAATTTCTTCTCTAGCCATACTCAGACTTCAATTTCTTCTCTCGCCATACTCAGAGCATTTCGTGGGAAGTTGTAAAGAGTTATACTATAGTCATAGAAAGCGTTCACAATAGTAGTAGCCCTGAGCATACATAAAACAAAACAAAAAACCTTGAAATCCATTTCCAACATTTGAAAGGTGTGTAACATAATTGCTATATAAGAAAATGAAGATATGACCTCATTTAAGAGTGTTCGTACCTCACCCTCCATTGGAAACAACCGCCCTGGTAATCCTGTTGTCGTTCATGATTAACTGCGTGCTCGTTGGTAGTTTCGTTCCTGTTAACATCACCAGCCCAGCTTCAAGCGGTCCAATTACAACATGGTGGACGCTTGCATATTTGTAGAGAAAATAACAATAATTAGTATTTCCCCCTCTGTAGAAGATGTGTATTTTCCAGAAGAGGTTCTATAGACAACTGTTGAGCTTACAGCGTCATGCAAGAGATTCTCATGTGATTATTCCTTGAAAGAGATATATGAACCTGCAAAGTAAAGGCGAATGTTGGTTCTCAAATGACATTCAAGTGGAGTGTTATGTAATTATTCCCTGGAAGAGAAATATGAACCTCCAGAGCAAAGGTGAAAGCTTGTTGGGAAATGACATCCAGGTGGATTGTTGCATGCATATCTACTACATGCACCTAGACAACAACCAGCTACCAAAAGGCATCAGATTGAAGATTGCATGTTGTCAGGTGTTGTCATAATTGCACATTGCACAAAGGTCTACAAACAATTGCGCACTGCACAAAGATCCCCAAGTTCTCAGATTTCTAAACAAAAAGTTTTTTCCACAATAAGAAAGCGATGTTCCAAAACATTAGAAAACCACTTAATTTAAACTCTAAGCTATAGCATAAAAAAAATGTATTTTTTATGGCAAAAATACCAAAACCTGAGCGATTACATAATTCCCTACTTGCAGGGAATAATAAGAGTATCATTGTATTAACTTAAAATAAAAAGATTACATAAGCTTCCATACTTCCAAATTGTATCGTCCATACTTTCAAAAAAAAAACTACATTTACATCAAAAGCACTAGACATAACTTTCCCTTTCCCAAACCAAAAACCAGAAATTGACCTGGAAGCATTGGGCCATTCTTGTACATACAAGAGAGAGACTACTAGCATAAAAATCTATAACGACGAAGAAGAGACCCCAAGGGCCCTTGAAAAACTAACAGAAATCAAATGCCAAATGACCCACGCATGAAACTAAGGAAGGTCGTTGAAGGAGAGGCTCTTGCGACATTCATTTGAACACCAAAGGAAGCATCATCACGGATAACTAGGGTTGCATGAATGACATCCACTTTTGCATTCAACTGGTTGTTTTCAGAGTGGGTTTCTTTCCAGCATGGGATGGGAACCTCATCCCCCTCTTCCTTCTACAATATCTCTCATAACACATGACCCATTAAATTTTTCATTTCCCAGAACAAAGAGACTGTGTGCTCATTGAGGCCCATCCAGGAAGCATTACTCCTAGGGTCCATAACCTTATCCTCAATTACTTTCTTCTCTTCTTTTAGGTGTCCATCATCAATTTTTTCCCACAGTTTGGCTTTGATTCTCTCCATGTGGAATTGAACCTCAATCAGGAGGCCCAACTGGAATTATCTAACCTCCTAGGCTACCCGTTCTTGGGCTCCATTGATATTTCAGCAGGAACCCGAGGTGTTTCCACTTTAGGGCTTAAGCTCATTTCCCCTGCTACTCCTCGCCATCGGCTTCCCTTGCTCCATCCCTACAATCCAGATAAGAAAATAATATTTAACCCACCGCCCCAAACACATGCACAAAACGATATTTACGCAATGATGCGTGCTTCCAACTTTGCATTGGTTTTATACCAACTTCCCATAAAATTCCATGATTATGGAGGTACAGCTTCTTATCTCATCCTCCTTAACTCCAGTCTACATCAAGATATCCTTCCTCAGCTTCATAGATTCGCCATCATCTGTATGAATTGTTTCCCATGCAGAATGTCATTTCCATGTTCCCTCATTTGAAATAGCATTCATGAGATATAAAGGGAATTGTCCTTCCCAACCGCCTTCCCACCTATCTTTGTAGTCCTTCCAAGAGGAACATGTACCCACTGTGTACTTTCCATTACACACGGGTATTAAGTTCATCATGTTGATTGATATCTTGAGTATATTATGGTTTGCAACGTTCCCTTACAGTATCGTTACTCATTTCTTCCCACACTTTTGCAGTTGTCTGGTGAGGTTTATTAATTCCTTCATTGGAAATCATGTCCACCACTTTGTTGTCATCCCTTTTGATGTGAAAGAAGGAGATGGATCTTTTGGTCTGTAGGAGCTCAACTAATTGTTCAAATTTTTGTTCTATGTGCCAAATCAAAGACAGCTTGGACCACAGGGTTTCATTTCGAATATGCCCAGACATGGTTATTACCAATTTCGAATCCCCTTCCACGACTAGTGTGAGCCAACCTTTTTTTTGTGCAAGAATCAGTTTGTAAATCAAACCCTCCATTTTGGCCACATTATTCATGTCATAACCCAACTCACCCCAAAAGAAGGTTTTCATCTTCTCTTTATGGTCTTTGATTATGCCTCCGAACCCATCCTCCCTGGGGTTACCCTTTGATGATCCATCAAAGTTCATCTTGTAGAAGGTAGTAGGAAAAGTCATCCAATGGTTCAGACTTGGAGTATCCCGGGGTCTGATTTTAAGGGTGATAAGACAGGGGAGTGGACTGTGGATTCCTCAAGCTTGGAGAATGTGGATTTTAGCACCCTAGGCCTGCCAATATTTTTCTTCCCACGGATCAAGACGAATAGTTTCACAAATTTTCCAGCAAATGGCTAGACAAACTCTGTCTATATAGGACACAATTTCTTTCAAGATTCTCTGATTCATTTCTTTCCAAATTTCCCAGACAATGAGGGCCTGGGAACAGTTGCCACGGTCTGATAATTATGGGGTTCTTGAATGGGTCTTTCAGTAATTTTTATAGAGAAAAGTCTAGTCTTACCCTATCACAGTTGGAGTGTCGAAAGGATGTTTCCCCCAGATCCTATAGCTATATGGAGAAGGGATAGGAGTCCAGGACGTGATCCATGGTTTCTTCAATGCTTTGGCATAGGCTACACTGGTAAGACCCTTCAAATCCTCTTTTCTTCATATTTTCCCCTGTGACCATTTTTATTTTGTAGATAATCCAAATAAAGATTGTAATATTTGGCCAAAGTTGAGCCTCCCAAAGGTCCTTAGAGTATGTCTCTACTGGGGTTTGGTTAAATACCTCCTGAATTTTGTAAGCCTCCTTGATGGTGAAAGTCCTCTGTGACTGCATACGCCATCTGAGCTTGTCTTTATTTTCATGGGAACAAATGTGCCAGCATTGTAGGTTGTCAAGCATTGTTTTCACCTCCTCTTGTAGACCTATCTATTCCCACCAGTCTCATTGGGTCCATTCTCATAATTCATGGTTGCTATCCCTGGGATTCCAAAAGTCCCTAACCATTTTTTCTATGGGTCTTCACAACTTTGTCAAAGGCCATGAGCCTCAATGGAGCTCACAAGGTTGGAAAATTGCTTCCAAGTGTCTTCCCAAAAGAGGGTTGAATCACCATTTATAATTTCCTAGAAGCAATTCTCCTTTATTAATCCCTTTCCTTTCCTAGTCGAATTCCAGATGTGTGAACCTCTCACTTCTTCAATTAGATGGATAATATCATGTTTATCCCGTCCTTGAGCATATTTGCAATGCCAGAGTTTATCCTAGGGTTCATATTTGTATGTTACCCACTGCCATCATATTTTAGCTCCCCCCACCAAGTTCATTTTCTCAATATTGTGAAGCCTAAGTCCCCCATGACTTTTAGGTTTGCAGGCATTCTCCCATTTAACCAATTCCCATTTCAAGTGTTCACTAACCCCACTCTAGAGGAATATTCTATGGATGTTTCAAATATCATTCAAAATTATCTTTGGGGCTCACATATTGGAGAATAGATAAAATATCATACCTTGGAGGACAAATTTGACCAATACCAACCTATTGAGCAAGTTCAATTGCCGGTAGGTCCAATTTTCCAATATTATTCTCATAATGTCAAGAATATCCATCCATGATCCTTTATGCACTATAGATTCCACGAGTGGGACTCATATGTATTTGGATGGAAGGGTGTTCTCTTGAAATCCAAGAATCGGGAAGATATTAGTCCTAGTTATCATAGGAGTGTTAGGAGTGTTAAAGAAGAATACTTGTGATTTTCTTTCATTTACCTCAAGGCCTGATGCTTCACCAAACTCCAGAAAGAATCGTTTTATGGCCTTGACCTCTTGAACAGAAGGATGACCCATTAGCATCGTATCATCTACAAATGTTTGGTTGGTCTAGCATTATTTCACCAAGTGAACTTTTATCCCACAAATTTTATGGTTCTCTTGCAATTCTTTAATCATCCTACCAATACCGTCAACCATGAGGACAAATAAAAAGGAAGGTATGATATCCCCTTTCCTAATCCACCTAGATGGCTCGATAATCCCCGTAGGGGTTCCATTGATGAGGATTGAGAAGATAGTTGAATATATGAGCTTCATAACCCAACATATCCCATCTTCACGAAACCCAAACGCACTAAGTACTTCCTAGATATATTTCCAATTTAATTTGTTAAAGGCATTTGTTATGTCCAATTTAAGCATCATCCCTAGGATTCGAGCTGACTTGAGAGAACAGATAAATTCATATACTAGAATGATTCTATCCATGATTTGGTGGCATTCGACGAACCCTGACTATTCAGGAGAAATCATAATTGGTAGAAGAGGTTTTAGTGTATTTGATATGACTTTGGTAACTATCTTTTAGATGACATTACACAAAGCAATGGATCAGTATAGTCCACAAGAATTTGTGCCTTCATTTTTGGGAATTAGAGTGATGAATGTAGCATTGAAAGTCAAAAGGATATGTTGATTCCTTCTATCATCTTCAACGATTTTCTAGACCTCTTCCTTAACCATGTCCCAGAAACGGTGGAAGAAATTAATTGTAAACTCGTCCATCCCTAGGGCTTTTCCTTCTTCCATTTGTTTTACTGCTTCCTCGACTTTCAGTTGGCGAATGGGTTTCATTAGAAGGTCATTATGGGCATCAGTTATCAAAGTGGGTATGCCTTATGTGATGCGTTCAATTTCCAATTGTCTATTAAGGTTGGTCTCAGTAAGAGTTTCCTTAAAAAAGGTACAATTTCTTGTTCTATTTCTTCCCTAATTTATGCCTATTCACTATCTTCATTCTTGAGCTTTAGAATCTTGTTCTGAGTGCGTTGTTGAATTGTGGCCTGATGGAATAATTTTATATTTTTCTCACCCTCTTTGATCCATTTGACTATGGATTTTTTCTTCAAGAGAATTTCCTCCTGTCGTTCTCTTTCTGAGAGTTGTGAGAAAATGATCCCCTCCTCTTGCAAAATTGTGGAGTATCCTTGTTTCATCCCATGTCTTTGTATAGCCTCCATTATTTCTTGAAGAAAGGATTTATCCTCAAAGATATTCCCAAACTCCTCTTTTTTCCATTTCTTGATTTTAGCTTTGAGAGCCTTTAGATTACTCTCAAACTGGTACATGCTCTGACCCCCTCCTTATCCAAGATCTCCGCACTAGTTTTTGACCTTGTTCCTGAACTCCATATGTTCAAGTCAGAATTGTTCAAATCTGAAGGTTTTTTTAAATTGGGATCCTTGCCCACTCCACCAAAGGCATACCTAACATTGATCTAAGCATGTCGCTCACAATACCAAGCTAGAGACCTCACTTCAAAGATCCATAATTTATTTCAAGATCGGGATTATGTCCAAGCAAGATGCAATGCATCTTTCACCCCCTCGTTTATTTTTCCAGGTGAAACTATCCTCCATGTATATGACATCAACCAGTTTCATGTCTTCTATGGTGTCTCTGGAGAGAAAGCTTTCCTGCTACAATCTGTGTCTCCCATATTCCTTCTCCTCTAAGGAAGTGATCAAGTTGAAGCTCCCCCAATCACTCAGTGTCTGCAATTGACCCAATGATGTATCCATCAGATAGACTCAATGAATATCTCCTTCTGTTGGGGAGCATGTGGACCATAAACATTTGATAGGATACCTTCGATGTTTGTTCCCACAACCTAAAATTCTGCAGACAAGGATATTTTAAGGGCCATGAATCTTGATAGGGAGATCCTTGTTGGATCCCACAATATCCTAACTCACCAAATGCACCAGTTACATCTACTTCTATACCTTCATAGTCCCTCCATAGTTTCTTCCCTGCCTCTATAGGGTGGGCCTTGGAACATTTAGTTTCCTATAAAAGAATTATTTTTGGATTCCCTTTTTGAACTTTCTTCCTCAAAATTCTAATTTTGTGAGGGCCATTTATCCCTCTTACATCCCAAATTATTATCTTCATTCATAACAATAGAAAATTACAGACCTAGTGCAACCCTAATTGTAGGGTATTGACCTGATTCCACTAGTTTGATTCCATCCTTTGCAATTTAGGTTCGGTTGGATTTTCGATATCTCTTGTCTTTCCATTTGAGGTTATCATTCATTAAAAGCTAACAAATAGTACCAATCTAGATGAAAATCTTGAGGAACCAAAGAATTTCATAGCATGGAAGTATATAATTATGCTCATCCTTGAAGAGAATGACCTAGATGGATACATAAAAAAAGAGGTCAAGGAACTAGAGGGAGAAGAGGAAAAATCAAGACAAAAGAAGGATATGATCAAAGTCAAGAGGATCATATCTAACTCTATTAAGGATCACTTGATCTCCCAAATGTCCTCAATGAATACTCCCAAGGAAGTGTTTTATGCACTAACCAATATGTTTGAAGGGAAAAACATCAACAAGAGAATGACCTTGAGAAACCAATTCAAGGGTGTGAAGATTCAAAAGGCAGAAGCTATGCACATACTTCTCCAGAGTATCTCAAATAAAATAAGAATTAGAAGCCATTGGTGACATGGTAAAAGAAGTTGAAGTTGTGATAACCACTCTAAATGGTCTTCCAAGAGAATGGGATTCCTTCATTAAAGGAATATGCGCTAGAAGAAAGATAACCAAATTCAGCAAGCTATGGGAGGAATGTGTACAAGAAGAAGGAAGGTTAGCAAATAGAGAAGAGAATTTAAATGAAGATGGAGATCAAGCTCTGGTTCAGGGATGATTTTTAGGAACCATACTTATTTAAAAGTGTATAAATGTTGGCGAATCATACCAATTCTGAAAACACCAACTATAAAAAGTTTGGTGATATTTTTCAAAAAATATTTTACTTTCGAAGGATTTTATATTGTTTATATAATAATTTGGCGATTTTTAGGGTGAAAAAAGTTTACCCCGTCTAAATTGGGCGAAGCAGGGCTTCAAAAATTGCAAAATGGCGAGTCTTTTTTTTCGAGAAAACCCCCTAAAAATAGCCCATGGGCTAAATTTCGCCCCTAAATTATCCCTACTCTAGTTGTGCATACGAAGAATGGAAGAAATAAAAGGAAGGATCGAGGATCTCCAACAAGTAGACCACCAGAACTCAAGAAAGGTAAGAATTTTAAGAAGGATTACTCATCATATGAATGTTATACATGTCATAAGTTAGGACATATCTCCAGACATTGTCCACTTAACAAAAAAAAGTTCAAAAAGAAGAGCGAAAATTTTCATGCCCATACAGCCGAAGAAAATGAATTAGATGAAGAGAGGACCAGAGAGAATGAAGACTCTAATAAAGAATATGTCTTGATACCATCCCTCACAGGATCAATCTCTCATGGAAGTGATACTTAGATCATAGATAGTGGTGCTTCCAAACATATGACAGGTCACAGAGATTCTCTCTCATGCCTCACTCGGAAAGATTATCCACACAAAGTACAGCTTGGAGATTACTATCAATATCCTATCAAAGGAAAGGGGGAAGCTTAAATGAATTAGATCAAGAGAGGACCAGAGAGAATGAAGACTCTAATAAAGAATATGTCTTGATACCATCCCTCACAGGATCAATCTCTCATGGAAGTGACACTGGGCTCATAGATAGTTGTGCTTCCAAACATATGACAGGTCACAGAGATTCTCTCTCATGCCTCACTCGAAAAGATTATCCACACAAAGTACAACTTGTAGATTACTATCAATATCCTATCAAAGGAATGGGGGAAGCTTCCTACAAGTTGAAATCTGGTAATTCCATGAAAATGAAAGAAGTATTATATGTTCTAGGTCTAAAGAAGAATATTCTTTCTATATCAACTCTAGAAAAGAAAGGCTTTAGAGTTGCCTTTGGTGAAGTTCTAATGTGGCCAAAAGGAAAAATTATAGATGATGCAGTTGTAATAGGTATCGAAGAAGGAGGGGTATACAAACTAAAAGGGCATATAGACTCATCTTTCATGGCTTGCACTATTAGTCCATGTCAACTATCATCATAGAAGACTTGCACATGTAAACTATAAAGCATTACCAATTGTGAGCAAAGTAGTAACTGGTCTACCAGAAATCTAGATCAACAATGAAGGGTATGAAAAGGATGTGCTCAAGGGAAAAAAACACCAAGAATTCATTTCCCAGTAGTAATAGTAAAGAAAAAGGGATCCTATATATTTTCCACTCATATGTGTGCGAACTAATGTCAACTACCTCCTTAAGCAGGTATGTCTATTATGTTTCTTTTATTGATGACTACTCACATAATACTTGGATATATTTCTTGAAAAGGAAAGATGAAGTATTTGAAAAGTTAAAAGAGTTCAAAGCTCTTGTGGAGAATATCTCTAAAAACAAGATTAAGATATTAAGATTACATAACAGAGGAGAATTCACTTCAAATGAATTCAAGGACTTCTGCAAAGAAGCTGGGATTAAGAGGGAGCTTACTACACCCTATAATCCTCAAAAAAATGGAGTAGGAGAAAGGAAGAATATGTTACATGCCCCAATTTTGTAAAAATAATTTTATATTATTTGATTTTATTTGAGGACAATATGTTAAATTTTATGCTAAGTTGTAATTGCTGACTCAACAGAGTCAAGGATATTTAATGTAATTCTGAATATTTTCATNACAACAGCTTAGGAGAGTTGTTAAAAGAGTGTTTACTGGTCAAATTGGTGGAGGAGACTGGGTGGAGAGCAAACTGACATGTGGCAGCATCCTCAAACCACCTCCAACTGTTCTAGGTGGAAACCTCCCTACAATCGGGGTCATGATTCCCCAAGAAAGTGGAATTAGAGTAGGTGGCTCAATTAATGAAAACTGACCCAAAAGACCCAGGAAATCTTGATAAAAATTCCCATTGAAGAGAGTTGAGGTTGCTCATTCTAGAGAAGTGATCATTCAGGTGAATGAATATACTTCAAATATATTCAATGGAAGGGAATTGTGGAAAGTGTTTGAGGGGATACCTGCTGATTGATCTAGTGAAACTTTTAAGTTGAAAGATCTTACTTCTAAGGGAAGAGTGTTTTACTGAGAAATTGGGACTAGTCTATTGTTTGCATTCTCCACCAGTTCTTAGCCAAGAAGACCAGCAATAGGCTTGAGGGTCCTAAGGAAGCGTTGTTTGAGTTCTCTCCAGGAGATTGGTAGGGAGGAACGGCCTCAACGGTGTTGTCATCTATCCTAAACAGGTTCTACATTATTTTGTTTTACTGTATTAGATAAATAAATCTGAGTTTAACTAATATGTGAATGTTACAGAGTTAGTTGTAGAATGTTAGAATCTAGAATTCTTTTTAAATGATTGAAGAAATGAACTTGATTAGAAAAGTAATGTGTTAGAATAGAAATAATTTCTAGACTGTGTTTTTCCACACCTGGAAATCCAGGCAGTACTCTAGCACAGGTAGAATGTTTAAGAAGATAAGAGAATGTTTGAGTAGATAAGATTGTGTATTTACAGACAGTAGAGTAAGTTTATTCATGTTAACATATTATGGAGGTTAAACAGTGTTATGATATGTTTATATTTCTATGTTTTCACTTCGTAACTGAATGAAATGTAGCAGAAAACCACAATAGAGTTACAATGTTTACATACAATTAAGTAAATAAATGAGCTACTAATAAGTTTGTTGTCTAACAATAGAAACTAAATATAAGACAAATATTTACTATAAACCAAATAGGGTTATATTTAAAATTACTTAAATTATAAAGAGTAAACTGAGTTACAGAATTTATGCTTTATCATTTAAAAAACTCTAAGTAAATTCTACCTAACAATTTATTAAATAAAACCAATGAAAATATAATTAATAACTAGTATAAAACTAAATAATACTTATGTAGAAACTATTTATAATTATTAGACAGGCTTATACCTGTAAATATAAAACTTCAGGGTCGAAACCCTAACCAAGTTATTTAACTATTATAAATAAAATAAAATAAAATAAACATCTAAGCTGCAAAACCATTTACTTGGATATTTATATATATAAACGATTAGTCTACTATAGACTGTTACAGTCCTTTCTGAAGACAAATGTATATTTACACAACACACCTGTAGTGATAATAATTTAACCAAATTAACAAGTAGCAGAACCTAATCATAAATAAACAGAAGAACTTAATTAGACAAGGGTTTCAAGAAAACCCTAGCTTGTATATTCTGAACAAATAAGTTAATATTATAAATTACACACTATGACTAAGTTACAGTCTTAAATAGTAACAATAATTTAGTTACAAAATATATTTAGACATTAATGTTCTTCATTAACAGTCGAATAGGAAAATCCCTAATGAACACAGAGTTACAATATACAAGATTACAGCAAAAACGAGACAGAGCTCTAAGTAAAATATTTCTTAAAACCCAATGTTTTACATTGACAGGCCGTAAGGCTGCAAACTTAACCAGATTACAACACCCAGCTCAAGGCCGGGGTACCCAGCATCGTGGCATGGGTTTTAAAACAAAACTAACATTAAATTTATTAAAACCTACATTACTGTATATCCTCTATAAGTCAAGAAAAGAGTAATACAAGTCGCGGCATCGAAGCCGGAGCCACCCTGCTATATGCAAGGGTTTAATAACGAAAAACACATCTTAAAACCTGAAGACCAAACATCCCAAGACTAGAGGAATTGAGGTCGTAAATTCTTTCTGACTGAAACCATTTTTCCCCTAAGTCTGTACAAGCAGGGAGTTTCCACATTGTAACCGGGGCTTACCCGTAGGACTTGATGCCAATCCAAACATGGAGATGTTTCTTCCAAGCGAAAAGGCGAACTATCATCTGCAAGTGAAGACCAAAATATTGATTAGAAACTGGGTTGTATAGTTGTAACTGTAACTTAAAACTTACAAACATTTGTAAAACAAATTATTACCTAGAAGCGAGAAAATCAGAAGCCACAAAGGAGACGAACAAGCACAAGGAATAGTACAACCTCATGCTTACCTATGACAGAGGTAGCAGGGTTCAAAACACATACTATACCGACGACTGGAGTGGGATTAAAACCTTGGAAATGGCCATGCAAGAAATCGACACTGCAAACTACTAACAGAGAAGAACTACTCACGCAGTAACGCAATGCAGGCAGAGAGAAATCAAATTTGAACTGTGAGTCTTGAAATCCACTCACTAGAGTGGCAACACTTCTCTACACATAGATAATGGAGCTAGGGACGATCACAAACGAGCCCTCATGGCTGCAGTAAACCAGACAAAGAAAGACCAAAACCCTCGACGAATAATGAGGAGTTAGGGTTGCAATGGAGGTTTTTAAATCAAGCATTGCACGGTGGTGGATGTTCCATGTACCCACAAATTTATCCAGCCCACGGTGGGTCGAATGATATAGTTGTCACTACATTGTCAGGACAACAAATTATTATCAATAATTTAAACAATGACTATAATGATAATATATTCTCCAAAGTAAAAAATGTATCATTGCATGGATAAACCATAAGGCCAAGTTATGTTTCAAAACGAGACTTATATCGCATCATTAACCCTTGTTTTATTTAAACTTTGGAATCTTCGTTGGTAATGAACCAACATATATATTGCATCAATATCCTTGTTTTATAATGACCTTATAATCTTCCTTAGTAAAACATTTTATGAAGAGATCAATAGTGTAGTAAAAGTTGATGAACATGAGTTGAAAGTATCACTATTGACCTATTCTTTTTATAACCATAAATGATGCCTATTTTAGCTGTTAGAACTAGTTTATGCAAACACTAATAAGTAAGAACTAGTTTATAAATCAACAAGGTGTGTATAAAAATAATTAGTAATTACACCCTAGCATAACTCTTACTTTTGAATGTAGTCTATGGTACTAAGAGTAAGATAAACCTCTGGGAAGTACATGATCATTTGGTCTTCATAAGATACTAAATCTCTAAGATGAATCAAACCAAGATTAAATTAGTCTTGGTAGTAAAGGATAGAACACATATTTCAAGAAATCTAGAAAAATTCTATTACAAGGACTTCTATGACATTGAATTTTTTTGTAAACATTTTATTTATTTCATTTAATTTGTAAAAATGATGCATTAAAGAAATATTCTATTAAAATTGGAAAAACTAATCCTAGAAAGAATGTTTTTATTGATCACAAATTTTATTTACTCCAAGTGTTTTTAATATACAATCATAAAAAATGAAATGTTGTATCATTTATAACTAGTTCGGTATGCCATAAATTAGGAGGAGTATATGAAAATCTGTAATTTGTTGAATCGTGAGAAAAAATATTCATGAATATATAAAATGTAGGATTAATGAAGTTAAGTTGCACACATAATTTCATGTNATTTGTTGAATCGTGAGAAAAAATATTCATGAAGATATAAAATGTAGGATTAATGAAGTTAAGTTGCACACATAATTGCATGTTTTATTACAAGAAGATATATATCTATATTTGAAGTGAACAAAGTATCATATTAAATATTTTTATTGTTAAATAACATATTATAATATAGCATGATTGGAAGGAAATCACAATATTAAATTAAAATAAAATAAATTATAAGAAATGTATTGATGTCGAACCAAATAATAACTATAAATTCGTCAAAATTGGGATAGTTGTTAGGTACAACATTATACATACACAATGAAAGTGTGAAGAAATCGAATTAAGATAATGTGTCTACTATCTATGCCTAGAGTCCAATTATAGTGGGTTGTAGTAGTTGATAATATATTTAAGATGTTTGAATTTGGTGCTTAATGGATCCAACACCCCCCCAATAGTCAATCAAGGGACTTGCTAGTCGAATCGAAACTAAAAAAGGGGATTATAAACAACATTGTGAGGATGTCATAGTTGAAGGGAAGGTACCTCATTTACATTGCTTCACTAGTCTAGAAGTTGAGATGATGTTGTGATTTTATTGCCTCTTAGAATTGCCTCTAGGTAGCACCAAGAAAGAGGAAATCATCTTGGTGGTGTTTGGTAAGGGAGATCATTTGAGAAAGAAAGATATGAGCTTTAGGGAATCCCTTAGGTATATTGATGTTAGGCACCACTGGTCTAGGTATCTATGGAAGGCTCAACACCATTGCTCTATCTCGACTATAAGCCTATGTGATTAAACCAGGAACTACCCTAGAGGTACCATATTGAGTGCATGCACCCACTGGTATAAGGTACATGTTATTATGACAATAAGGTTATCTATTTAAATCTCCATGTTCAAATTGATCTATATAGAAGTTCATTTTGGGTTTAAACCCCTAAATGGAATCTAGCTAAGTAACATGTATGTACTTCTTGTAAATGTATTCCCAAATGATCCTTCTCATTTCTTGTTTTGTTATGAGGAGTTGACCAACTGTATCAAGATAGTGCATTTATGTGGGAGGTCAATATTTTAGATAGCTAGTGTGGATTGAAGTAAGAAATTGTCTTCTAAAATCCAACGTCAGGAGTGCGCAGTGGAGTCCACTTTGTAAGGGTCTTCAAAGAGATGTATGTAAGGAAG